>JAFVLL020015235.1:0-54347 GCA_021397915.2 Tor tambroides
CCAAAACGGGTATTTTCACACAACTTTGTGTGTATGTATCCATCCGTTGAGGCGTTGTCTGAAACCCGGTGTCTGAATCGCACCGCTCTCTCTCTCTCTCTATCTTTCTCTCTGCGCGCTTCAGGTGTGTGTGCAGCAACTGAGCGCGGAAAACGGCGCACGAGTCCCGATTCGACTTCTCCATCTGAATGGTCTGAAATTGCTTGAATGTGTAAATTGGCAAGACAAAATACGTGCAAATGATAAGTTCAACCATCATAGCGTGAAAGTTAACAGTTAATCCGCGAATCGCATGCGTGCCGAACCGTGGGGACGGGTCCGTACGGATCACGGATCATCTACGATCCGTTGCACCCCTAGCAGATACCAATCAGCAGAAATATGAGATGACAAATATGAGATGATCACAAAACCAATTTGATTAAGCTGTAGGATGGCTGAAGAGATGTAGTATATATGCATTAGGATCTTTTTAATAAACTGAAAAGACTGAATCAAAATGTATCTGTCGTAGAAACAATAAGAAGCAAATAATAAAAAAATTTAAAAAATGCTTTTTTTAGTATGAATTTCCTTCCCAAATGGTGGCTATAAATGCAGTAAGCTTAAATAAGATCACAGCATTAGTCAGTGATCTATCTGAATCATGGTAAATGAGTCCTGGAGGTTTGCAATTATCTGATATCCATATGATTTGATTTCACACACTCGTAACTGTTCCATCCATAACACACACACACACACAATTAGTGTCTTTTGATCTCTCTCCTGAAATCATCAAGTATGACTGGGTGAAGGTTATTTTAGTACTGATGTATGTGTACTTTAATGCAGTTACAACATACAGTACTGACTACTAAACTCATGTTTTGGGGTAATGCATTCAGCCGGGTTTCTGCAGGTTTTATGAAGGTAAATTTAATACTTTTTAAGACCAATTAAATAAATAAATAAATAAATAAATAATAATAATAAATTGAAATGAATTGGAATACATTGATTGAATGTAACACTATGTTAATATGGTCTCTAAATGTAAATGCAAACAGCTTGAATGCTTTAAAGTTTAAAAACTCCATTACTTTTTAATTTATTAATAAATAAACAATCTTAAGGCTTGAATAGCTCTACTCAAAATCACTAGAATACAGAAATAACTTTTTTTTCTGATCACACTGCAAAAAAGTGATGCTCTTCCTCAGTGTTTTTGTCTTGTTTTCCAGAGCAAATGTCTAAAAATTCATGAATATAGATACATTTACTTGAGAAACAAAATTATATACGTTTTCCGATACATTTATCAAAATTAAGTGTGTTTATGATTAATACAAGAAAAAAAAACAGCCAGTGGGATCAGAAAAATCAACAGTTTTCATACACCATTGCTAGATATTTGTTCCTGTTTTAAGTATAAATTCACTTAATTTTGTTCAGTTTCTCAGAAAACAACACATGTTCAATTTGAATCCATGTAAATGTATCTAGATTTAAGGATGCTTAGATATTTGTATTGGAAAACAAGACAAAAATACTGAGGAAGATATTTATTTCTTGCAGTGCATGTAACATTTAATGCTATGACTTTATGAATTTAGGACTTTCTGCTATGATTTAAGACCTTTTTAGGCATTAATTTGTAAAGGGTGAATTAAGACTTTTTGAAGATCCACAGAAACCATGATTTAGGCCTTACAGGACACTCGTGTGTTCACAATAATGAAAGATAAATGTGAGCACAAACTAGGGCTGCATGATTTGGTGGGAAAAAAAAATAAAATTGTGAATTTTCTGATTAAAACTGTGATCGTGATTACAAGACTTTTTTTAGGGCAAAATTTTGAGAATATACATCAATATAGCTACAACATAATTCACAATTATAATAATAATAATAATAATTATTATTATTATTATTATTATTATTATTTAAATATATATATTTTTTTCATAATAAATAAAATAAGAAATATTATTATTATTATTATTATTATATTCCAGTGTAAACATGAGTATTTAAGAGTATTTAATTATGAGTATTTAATGCATTAATAATTCACATTTACATTATCATTAGGATCATGAGCTGCTCACGTGTAAATGAACACAGTGTCACACTACACTCTGAAACATGCAGTGCATATATTTAATCAAACTGCAGATTTTGAGATTTGATAATTGCACTAAGGCATACGGAGATTTAGGTTTTGTGGCCCTGGCAAAGCCAAAGAATGTAAAGAAAGTAAAAGAGGACATAAGTGGAAGCAAGTAGTAAGGCCTGTGGCACATACAGATGCAGACTGTCTGTCTCTCTGTGTGTGTGTGTGTGTGTGTGTGTGTGTGTGTGTGTGTGTGTGTGTGTGTGTGTGTGTGTGTGTGTGTGTGTGTGTGTGTGTGTGTGTGTGTGTGTGTGTGTGTGTGTGTGTGTGTGTGAAACTGCTGCAGTGGGATGAATGTCAAAAACCCACCGGAGCCTGACATGTCCCTCTCATACCCATTTACATCATCCTGACCTGTCAAGCCCAACCACACAGAATCACGGATGAAGGAAGAGTGAGAAGGAAGATTCTGTCCACATGACATGAATGATCCAAGATTGGAATACAAAATATTTCAGTGTTTTCACACACACAGTACAGTGAACTCACACAGTATTCCTTCCTTTCTCACAATTTATGTTGCAGCTTTAACTAAAAGTTTTTTATTTATTTTTTTCTATTTGTGGTGACTTTGGGGGGGAAAAAAAAAAAAGTATTCAGACTCAGTATTTAGTTGAAGAATCTTTGGCAGTGATAACAGATCAAGTTTTTTGGGGTACGATGTGCCAAGATTCATTTAAGCTTTAATTCATACAGCGAATAATGGGCTGCAGTTTATTTTAAAATCAATTACTTTCTTCTTTATTTTTTATTATTTATTTATTCTTGTTTACTATTTACTCATTTCCTTGTCATTTCAAACCTGTATGACTTTCTTTTTTTTTCTGTGGAACATAAGATATTTTGGAGAAGGTTTGTAGACAACAGATTTGATTTGAAGAGTTGTGATTTAACATTTAGTATCCAAATCATTTTTTTGGAATCTCAGTCTGAACAGTCAGACGTGATTTGAAATATTTTCTTTTGTCATTGTTTGGGACAGGACTCATATGTAATCATGTAATGTCAAAGTGCACAATATTGACTGGAACTGTGTTCATATACATTCATTGTCACTCAATCTCTCCTCATACAGTGAACTACAGCATGTGATGTTCATGTGATGCGTCATGAATGAATGAATAAGCCAGCGGTTTGGACACGAATATGCGTGGATGTGCAAATTGGGGATATTTTAGGGCTATTTTTTTTCTCTAATGTGCCTTGCAAGTGCAGCACAGCAGTGCATGTCAAAGATGGACATGAGCAGAAGCAAAATCTCTAGTTGTCCATCCTCTATTTTCACTGATATCTAATCTCTGTTGTTGCATAATAAAGTTTTTTGGCATCATTCTGATGCTAACATCATTACAATTACTAAATATGCAGACACACTGTATTTGGACCACAGTGTCTAAACAGATCACACTTACTTCCAAAATGACAGTGCCAATAGTCCAAAAGATTGGATTTGAAAGTCAAAACATATTTGTGTGAAGTGCAAACTAAGCCTTAGTTACCTGTCTAACTTGATAGTTGGCTCTGGGTCTGATTGTTTGTCAGGGTCACTTTCCAGACAAAGTGATGACAGAGAACACTTGACACTGTGAATGCCTTACACAAACTGAGATCAGGCCTCAGGATCAGATCCACATCCAGCAGCAAATGACAACAGTTTTGTAAACTATCTTTTCCTAATGTGTTTTGAGGTACAGTGTTTTGGCAAGTCTCTCAGAGGCCCCAAACTATATATCTCATTAACTAAGAGTGCACACACACAAATTAGGGTCTGTCAGTTAAGTTTTTGTGGTGTATTCCACACCATTTGCACTAGCCGGACCCCATCTGCTGCTTTTTGGCTGATTGAGCATGTACAATTGGTGTTGGGCAGTCGGTGAGAGAGATCACTCTGATTGGTTGTTCAGCTTAGCAAACCACTGCATGAGAAGAAAAGTGAATGCGATGAAAGCAAGCAAATGATAATGTCATGAGGGCACACAAGAAGGCTCTTCTAGTTTAAAGGGGTGGTTGACTGCTTTTTTTCTAGGCTTGACTGTGTTTATGAGGTGCAGTCAAACATATGTTCATGCTTAGTTTTTTGAAAAACGCATTATTTTTCACATAATTTACCTCCATTCCACACCTCTCTGTCCCTTCTCTGTTAAACGCCCAGATTATTTCCTGGTTTTATGAAGCCCCTCCCTCAGAAATACGTGATGGGCTCTGATTGGTTAGCTGGTCCAGTGTGTTGTGATTGGCTAAACCGCCTCTACTGCGCGTCTGAACGTCCCGCCCCTCAGCTCAGCGGCATGTGCTCCGGTTGTATTGTAAACAATGGCGTCATCTATATTGCTTATCAATTTGAGCCCGAATGAGACGCAGAGGATATTAGTGAAGAGGATCGCGCAGAACCTGTGCAAGCACGGCTTTTAATGGTTTTTTTTGGTTCATACTTTTAGATACGCTGTTATTTGTAAGCGCTACTGCTTCTGATAACTTTTAATATACGGTTTTTACTGATTTAAGCTTTAATACAGCACAGCAACCGCACGCGCGTCCATGTATAACCCTTCTCATAGCTATGTGAAAATAAGTGTATAATTGGAACAGTTTGTTGGAGCTGATCTGACGATCTGAATGAGAGAGAGAGAGAGCGAGAGAGAGCTGGAGAGAGAGAGATGCAGTATTAAGAACAGCTGCTTTAATGATTTTGAAACTTGTGAATCCATTAGAATCAATAGAAGACAGAATCGTGATTCATATATGAATAGATTTTTACGTGCACCCCTAGTTTTCTCTTCCTCTTCTCTAAAGCAGCGTAGCATGGCCTCGCCCCTTTGCTGCATGTTCCCGGGGGCGGGGTTTATCTGGGTCCGTGACGTATCTGACCCGGGAAGTAACTCGTTGTAGTCCCTTACCTGTCGTTTTTGTAGGCATTAAACTGCCAGAATTTTAAAAGAGGATATCTCCGTTTGCATTGAACTTTCAGCTTCGTAACTTTGCAGATATTGTTTATGCTCAAACAGCAACATTACACACTAACTAACGTTAAAAAAGTGAAATCGCAATCAACCACCCCTTTAACGTCATCTATCCTGAGCATTCCAATACACATATAGTTTCATTACAATACAGCCGTCTGAAATTTAAGTGAAATTAAAGAGAAAAATTACAATTTTACGATGCATTGCAATCCTGACGTAAACAATTCTATGTTCGCAAAAAGAACATGCATGAGTGATAAAATAACGTGCAGGATATTCTTGATGTTAAAGAGTTATTAAGCACAATAAGCTACAGAAAAAATCTCTGTGCATTACACACGCTGACTGACACACACTTGAAGCATGTGCACAGAACGCAGCCTCTCTCAGACAGCATGCGATCCTGAATTCAGTTCTCTTTAGCGGCGTATTGCACTTTAATGGTCAGATACACACAGAAATGAATAAGTGAATGAGTCTCAAGCTCTATATTGCCATTTTATTAAAAGTTTTATCCTAATTATTTTGTTGTATCGTGACCAAGTTCAAAAACATACAGGTGTGAACAATATTAAACACTATACTGAAAATAAACTTTATAATAACCTAAAAACTGACATCCAACACTACAGGGAACTGACAGCTAAAGACACAAATTGCAGAAGCCAACACGAATTCGCTTTGCATGGCCAAGACCACTTTGATTCCTTAAGCAAATTCTTTGTCTCTGAATAATTCAAAGCTGAAGTCTTTCTATTTCAGAATAAAATGAGGAATTACAGCTCATGTTGCCAAGCTGAACCGCAATAACAAGCCAGCCAGAATAAACCTAACATATCAATAGCCTTCTTAAATGTAGCTCAACTAGGAGACAGGAGAGTAAATTAACCTCGGTGGACCTGAACTTGAAAAATGGTGTGTACTGACATCTTTGAATCAAGACACCTTATGTTCATTCATATTCATGTTTATTTTGTACTATAACTAGTAAAGAGGAAGAGATGATCGATTCATGTGCCATTTCAACTGAGGCGCTACAGTGATCTGTCACAACACATTAAAGACCCACAAAACAATATTTATAGTTTAAATTTATTTAAAATAAAAAAAGTTCAAATAAGACTTTGCTTCATACCAAAAGTATCCTGCTCTGTCTTGTCTGTCAGTGAGTTGTCAGTGTCCTCTTTGCTTCACAATATATTTTTCACTGAGTGAGAACTCGATGTGTGACGTGGCAGCACAATGATCAATTAAATCCTGGCTATTCACAAGCTGACGGTTCACACTGTATGTTCCTAAACCCTGGGTTAACGTTCTTTGGCACTGAAGTGCAGAGTTAACACTGCAAAAGCAGCACTAACCCAGTTCCAAACCATGGTTTCATAAACCCCGCTTCTAAAGTATAAAAGTGTGAAACAGGGATGTTCATTTTAACCGTTTAACCGTTAACCGACCGATAAGATTTTTGACCGATTAATACAATCAGTTAAACGGTTTAAAGTCACTTATTTATTTTTTTCAGTAATTTATCAATATTTTAAAAGGTTTGCTGCATGGTTAAAATAAGCTACGTGTATTAAAAAAATCCGTTTTTTAGAGAGAGAGAGAGAGAGAGAAGAAAAAAAAAAAACATAAGTCGCCTATAAGTCGCATTTTATTGTTCCATTCAGAAATAGGCCGACGCGAATTACAAACATAATAATAAACACTGTAAACATAGCTAGGCTATTTTAGTTCCCCTTACTCCACAACAAATCCTTTCAATTAACAGTATTTAGAAAAGAACAAGAATTAAAAATGTAAGGAGCTAGCTATATAAATGACAAACCAAAATGAATTCATTTAGGCTAAAACGAAACTGAAACCAATGTTGGGTCTCTCGTTCGACACAAAATCAAATGTTTCCGTATTCACAATGTATTTGAATGGAAAAATATTATTTACCTTTTATGTAGGCCTACTTCACTTGCATTCCAATATCCACGTAAAACAAAATGTTTTGCATAACTTCACGGCGGTACAGTGATAACGCTTAACGGTACAGATTTTACTACATATTTAAACCGAGCAGTGTGTTTGTTTCCATTTGTTTGACATTGTTTTTTATAATGATAATGAACAGGCTGCATTGTCAAGGTAGAATGCTTAACTGTGCGCACATGCGACGCTGGTGCAATCACTTGATTTTTTTCCCCTTCTAACAGTGGAAGCAACTAGTCCTTTTAGTCATGAAGATAATCGGAATTGTAAAAGGTTTGCTTTTATTTGTGTACATTCACAATAAAAACAAATCTTTGCGCTTTTGTAAAATAAGCCTAAAAAAATAGCACGCCACTTTCTGCTGTCTGGTTTCCTTTCGCGCAGCACAAAAATGAACTGAAACTCTGCATAGGTTGCACAGTTTTTCTTTCGGTTTTTTTTATTATTATTTATTTAAGTGAAAATATATTTCTCGTATAGGCCTATTTATTCGTTATAATATATAGCGCCTAGCTTTGTTTTTCTCGGCTCGCAGAAGCGCTGCAGGTGTGTGATGTGATATGACGACCATGTGAATCCTCATGTTCTGTTGTTTGCTGCTTTTTGCGCATGTAAAATTAATCCTCGGAAAACAAATGTTAGTATTTTTAACGGGTCACAGACACTTATTCTTTCTAATTTAATTCGGTTTTAATTTACAATAATCTTGTCGGTTAACAGTTAATAATCGGTTAACGAGCGTCGGTTTGTCGGTTAGGAAAAATAACCGAAATGAACATCCCTAGTGTGAAACGTTCCTTTAGGGTTAAATACAAAGATTAGAACGATAATAATAACCAGGAGTTTAGCACAGTGTGAAAATCCCTATTATTAGTCAAAATCTAAGAATTCACAAGCAAGGTTTAAAAGAAAAACAAATTGAAGCACCCAGCTTACTTACCACGCAGCTTGGTTATGAGATACGCTGCAGAGCTCTTGATTTGATTTCAAGCCTTTAGCAGGGATATTGCTTTCTATACCCTCAAGGCAAAAAATTCCTTCTACTTCTGATTTAACCATTTCATTGTTTAACATCTCTTCCTTCTCAAAAAAAATATATATATGATTTATCTCATTTTACAAAACACAGACCTGATGGCATGTTTTACACAGAGGCCTTAACTCTGCAGAATGAGTTATGAGTTGTTTCCTAATGGACTATATGTTTCAGGCCAGCTGTTTCCTGCAGGCATGACCACGGGCCCAGCAGCATCTGTTAAGTTACCACGCAGGACAGGAAAGCAAGAAAAATAAAACCTACAGCAAGACCTGATGGGCATATAAAAAATTCAGAGTGGGGCATTCAGGGAGAAAATAACAGCTTTTCAAAGTGAGTAGATTCTCTGAGTGATCAAACACTGAGAACAAAGTAGAACTCTCAGGCTTGAAATCACAGACTAGGACTAGACTGGTCTGTGAAACAGGGTTGTGCCGATAGACGATAGTATCGCGTATCGACGATAGTCAGACATATCGCTTGTGGCTGATGCCTTTGACAATAGCAAGATGATTATTTATGATTATTATTATTAATAATAATAATAATTATTATTATTATTATTGTTATTAGGCTAGTAATACTATCTAATTAATATTAGGGCTTATTTGTTGCATTATATTTCTTTTTCCGCGTTTTTACAGTATTGCGTGTTATAACCAATCACACAGGATTACGTTGAGCTTATGAATGCAATGGCCAATCAGAGACGTTCAGATGAGTCATCGTTGAAACAGCGGAGTTGACTGAATTCTGACTCGCAAATTCTCTCTTCATAAACAATGTGCAGATGTACGCGCGATGTAAGTAGGCTATGTGAGATTTATTCATCATTCAGTGTTCACTGATTTTAACGGGAGTGTTTTTAAAGCGCATAAAGTCGCGCTAGACTGAGCTTGTGATGATGTTCTTTGGTAATGTAATGTTCTTTGCTCGATTTCTGTAACTGTTAGCTGCTTTTTGAATAACTGAGGAAATGTAACATTAAAATTAGTAACTTACGATGTTTCTATTAATTTGTTATCATGTTAAACACAAATATTCAAAAACAGTCATATTAAAAACATTAGGCTGCTTTTAGCCTTACGCTGGAGTTGGTTCACTTTCCAATGAAACTAAGTAAATAAATAATTAAATAAATCAGCACGATAATATCGTGCATCATCGATCTCACAGGTTGACGATAGGACGATATGAAAAATGAGCATATCGCCCAACACTACTGTGAAACACAGATATATATATTTTTAGCAAAGCAATTCTAAAGCATTTACTCTACACACCAAAAAAAATCATGTAAAAAAATAAAATAAAATAAATAAATACATACATACATATGTCCTGAGCCACTGATTAAACTTCCGAGCACACACACACTTTAGACTGAAGTGACTGAATGCAAGCAAGCAAACATAAAGCACAAGGGAATAGGGCTGTGCAATATGGACAAAATAATCATATTGCGATTTTTTTAATGAATATTGCAATTGCGATTTTATTTGCAATTTTGGCAACTGTTTTTGCTTTTTAAAACATGCTACATTCTAAATGTATTCAGTGCACAAGAAGTGCATAACAAAACATTTCACAATGAAATAACATAGTATTAACAGCTTGATAAACAAAATCAATAAATTGGTTCAAAAACAGACAACATAAAATAAATTAAGATTAACTGACCTAACCTAAACACAAGTCTTGCAAATTACCTGCTCTGTGACACATCCTCTCCTGAATCCAAACATTCCTAAACGACTGATGTTGAATTACTCTTTGGCACCAAAATCATTTTTATTCTGACCTGCGTCCATATTTTGCGTTCTTTCCTCCTATCTGCTCTATTCTGTTCTCCGCTCGGCTTCGTCCCCATTTGCGCTGAGTGACCTCTGATTGGTTATCTAAGGGGGCTGCTCATTTGTCACATTTTTTTGTGCGCTGCTCGCTATTTCAAATGCTCAAGTGACGCGCTCATTTTTTTCCAGGCTATGGATACCCATTTTTAAATAAATTTAGTAGCAGAACTACTGCAAACGATTTTTAGTGCTGGAAATCCATTTATCCTTTGCTGAAACTTCCGCGTCTTCATGGAGAGCGCAGGTCATGGTTGCTTAGCAACGGGAGATGCCTCCGGAGCGCAAGCGCCTGAACGCTTTGGGGAAAAAAAGGAGAAAGCGACGTGAACGGCCCCTTAAACATGCGCACATGAACGTTGCGGTATTCTGAATTAAAATATAAATAAATTAACGAATAAAATCGCAGCCTTATGCGGTTTAGAAATCGCATGCACTCAAATCGCGATTGTTTTGCGATCGCGATTAATTGCACAGCCCTACAAGGGAAGTATGGCAGCATGATGTATACTGAGAAAAAAAAAAATAATTATATATGGGGAAAAAAAAATACTATGGAAGTCAATGGCTACCATCAACTGTTTGGTTACCAACATTCTTTAAAATATTTTGTGCTCTACAGAAGAAACTCACACAGATTTGGAAAAACTTGAGGGTGAGTAAATGACAGAATTTTTTTTTTCTTCTTTTTTTTGTGGTGAACTACCCCTTTAAGTAGATGCATCACATTTTATGTCTAATTTTTACATTTGATCAATAAATATTAATGTTATTAATTGGATATTGAAATATAAAAACTAAAAAACAAAAAACAAAACCGTGGTTTCATTCAGTAGCACCGCTGTGTGTTAGTGAGAGACTGTGACTTTGTTTGGATTTATTTTCATTAGCAATATACAGCAAAACCAATATTTTGCCTGTAACATAACTCACAATATTAACTTTGTTTACTGCATTGTTGTATAAAATCTATCACACATTTTCCGGAAAAAATAGCACTTTTGCTCATGTGATACATCATACTATATAAGACAAAACAGGCTCTGCATTCTAATAGGCTACATCAAGCAGTTAAGTGTGCACTAAATATACCAGTAGTCTATTGTACTAGGCTACATCATGCATGTACTCTCAAGGTGTCTTTTTATTTGGTTTTTGCAAAGTGAGTGACATACTTGAAAATGCACAACATTAAAACAACTATGAGATACTGTAGACGATAAATACTGCGTATGTGTCCAAATGTCCAAAACTACAGAGTTAATGAATATGCCAATCTCTAGTTGCAACTTGGTTCATTAATGCTTATGTGCAGGCATACTGTGGAAAATATGGTTGTATTACCCACCACTAAAGGAAAGCATTATTTACAAATGCTGCAGTATTTCTCAGCTCACCGTTTAATTAAAAATAAAAGCTGTTCAGAATATCTCCAAAAAAACAAACAAACAAACAAAAACTGTGAATACAATACACCAGCAGGAAATGACAACAATAAAGCACAAATGTGCACTGGCTCTATGGGGGGAGTCTTTCTGCAACAGACTATTAAATAAATTGAGAAACCGACAGAGGCAGCAGCGTTTGACCACACTGTGACAGGGGTTAATAACAAATCCATGCCTGTCAGCCAGAGCTAAACAGATATGAACGCAAAGGGCAATAAAGATACGACGAACTCTGGGGCTTTTACAGCACTCTAATACAGCGAGCAGCAGCCACTCTGAACACTGATAGATTCTTGGAACGGCATCAACTTTCAGACACAAATAATCAATTCTTCATCCTCAGTGGGACAGACAGCTTTCATCACAATGCCAGCCAGAAGCCATTCTTCAAAAGCATCTGAAAACATGCAAAGCTGTGACCGACAAGTGTGGCCTTCATAAAGCTTCACCTGTCTGACAGCAGGAGGTGAAGAAAAGAGCCCTGCAACGTCAATAAGCTCAATAAGAAAAGCATTAACTATTCAATATAACAGGCCTGCTTGTTTGCTCTTCATGAAGTAAATATAAAAGAGGGGAATCTCCCTGCTGAAGAAAATGCTTCGTTTCAAGGTCTCGCTGACCTTGTAGTAAAGTCAAACAACAGTAGTGTTGGTCACATGCTGCCTTGCACGTGTTTTTAACTGGCAAGGTTTGTAATCTTACAGACCTACAGCAATTTAACTTCTGCTCCCAACACTCAGAGGCTCTTTACTGAGGTCACACTCATAGATTTCAATGAAATGATGAGCCCAGTTCACAGCTATTAACATTCCTTGCAGGTAACCCAATCGCAAGTATTCAGCCATTGTCATAGAACATGTTTTGTTTTGTTGTAAATATGCCTGACAAGACTGTTACACTGAATGACATTTTAGTGGGTGTCTTCTGTAAATCAGGGAAAAATGTACGATATTTATTTTGTACTCGGACAAACAAAAACAAATTTGAAACTGAATTAAACAGAAAACTTGTTTAATTTTTTGGGGGGAAAAACAACGACAATTACACATTGTTTTTATGCTTAAACCCTTTTTCGTCTTTGACCCATGTACAAAAAGACATTGTGAAAGTAATCCATATGAAACTAATGATGCAATACAGCATAATCGCTTCATATGATGAACAGATTTAATCTAGGCTTTTGTTCATGTTTTGTAGCAAATTTGCAGTGTCGCTCAATAAGATGACCAAGAGCAGCCAAAAGCAATTTGAGGGATAAATTGAAGCAATTGACTGAACCCATCAGTAAAGTGTGCTGTACAAATAAACAATATTACAATGCCTGTTTGTTTCTAGTTTCAAAGTCATTACAGATAATAATTCATAACCACACTTTGGAAAAAGTTTTAAGCAAAGGAACACAAACTCTTTTTCATATTATCTAATCCTAATCCTTTTTAAATTGTTTTTTAATAAACTGTATTGCCCATCTACCTCACATTTTCCATGGTTGCAAACCTTTTTTAGCCAAATTTATGAGGTCTCTGTGTTTTAGAGCAGAGTCAGGCCGCAACATTTTAAATGGTAAGTTTAAATCACTCAATCAATTTTGACATGAATAAACTGAAAGTCGCAAATTTATGTTGCTGTTAAGTATGATGAAGTATTATGAAATGATTGATCATAAAATGTGTTACAGCTGTGGCAGTTACAAACATTTAATATCAAATCATATTAGATATTAATGTGAGATTCACAGTGGGTCGGCTAGATAGCTCACTTAGTAGTAATAAGCAATTGCTTATTCATGACAAAGGTATCTCTTTAGTTACAGCAGATGATTGTGAATAAAATGGGCCCAAACACAACATGAGAGTTTAAAGATGTAGAAATAAACCAGAATAATAACAATAAGAAATGACACAGAGCATTGTGACATGACAACAGAAGCCAGTCCTGGTCACACGCACTGTGTGCACGCTTGAGAAAGAGAAAACCTGCAAGTAATCAGAGATTTTCACAACAAAACCTAATATGCAACTGAACACACTCCTTAATTTAATAATTCATTAATATCATCAAAAAATGCTAATTAATTAAAACAATGTAAAAATAGCCTTCAGGTATTTGCCAGCTAAGAAAACTCCTAGTTATTGAAGTAATTATTCAAGTAAAATAATAAAGAACAAATTCATCTCAATATATTTGCTTGATTAATTTTAACAACATAATATAAAGTTGCAGATCTATTACATGCAAGACTTTAAATATTTTGACACCTCTTTTGTCCCATCTGTTTACAATCAAGTTAAGGCACAAATGACATGCAGTATTATACTCAATCGGTCTTGCAGTAATACTGAGACAATTGGGCATTTTTAACCAGAAGAGCAATTGTTGTTGAAGAGAAACTGATGAGCACACATGCAGCTTTCTGCAGCGTGCAATCACTCGGCACAAGGCAGACAGCCTGTGCACAAGTATGGTAGTCCAAGAGTCAGAAAGCTGCCATCTGTCAGACAATAAACGATACTTTTGATATTCCAACTTTGAGTGTTAGGTCTACCCAGAGCAAAACAGAAAATAACACCAAAGAAAAGATACATTTCAAAATCTCATGCATCTTTGTATCACTAAAGTTACTGCTTTCAATCTCTGTTGGAAACCACTGAAAGCCACTGTTCCTGACAGAGGGAATCTTAATGCTAGCTGACATTTAATCTTTCTTGCATTAAAGCCACACAGATGAAAACAGTCCCTATTATACCAGTAAACAGCACCTGAGCACTGGGTGGGCAGGAATAATGGACAGGTGTGGCACAACAGCCTGCTGAGCAGGAACAGGAGGGACGCTCTATACCACTCCCTCTATTCCTCCAGCATTACAGTTCCCTAAAATCAACTCATTGTGAGCACAGTTGTCATCAGAGTGGGAACAGCAGAAGCACGCCACTCCTGTCTTCTGAAGTCACCAAACCTGTACAGTGTCCCTTTTCACAATAGAACTGGCAATCATGACAAAGGTATCTCTTTAGTTACAGCAGATGATTGTGAATAAAATGGGCCCAAAAACAACATGAGAGTTTAAAGATGTAGAAATAAACCAGAATAATAACAATAACAAACGACACAGAGCATTGTGACATGATAACAGAAGCCAGTCCTGGTCACACGCACTGTGTGCACGCTTGAGAAAGAGAAAACCTGCAAGTACAGAAAGATTTGAGGTTTGTCTACTTAATGTTTCAAATACAACAGCAGCAGATCTGATGTGAGGTGGATTAACAGTAGGGCTGTGCGATTAATCGCAATCGCGATTTGAGACGTTGCGATTTGCTAATCACAAAGCCTGAGATGTGGACGCGATGTTACTCTGTTCCAGAGCATATGCATGACTGCCAGCCTTGAGTGGCAGTCTTACTAACCAATAGAGTTAGTGCACCTCTGTTCTCCCCAATCAGCACTGCTGTAGTCAACTGCATAAACGCCCACTATTTAAAAAAACAAAAAACAAACTGAAAGCGGGAGAGAGAGAGTGTGTGATTATGGCGTCTACAGGGTCAGATCGATAGCAAATTAATACTAAAGAAAAACTTATGTAATATGAGATTACTTCGGCTTCGAAATGACAGACACCAAACAAAAAAAGTAATGTTAATTTGCAAGAGCTGTGTCACAACACATACCAAGAGCTCCCTTATCGGTTCTGCTTTTAGTACTGGAGAATAAAGATACATTCTTTTATTAGCACATGAATGTTATCTTACACATTTTATCTCCCCAGATTCTAATTTGAAATAAGTTTATAATGCATGTTCGCTATTCCCATTTAGGAAGACCGCACACTCAGCCTGTGTCTCTGAATGCTTCTCATACTCGCTCCTCTCTGCCGCGTCTCACAGACGAGCCGTTTACACTTGCCACACTCACACAGCCGGTTTCGTAATGTTCATTTATACTCGCACCCGGCTCCGCACCGCAAGTCTCTACGAGTGCATCTGGCAGTACGGACGAGGCTTGACGCACGCGACTCCACCTGACTCCACGTTTAAAACAAGTGTAAATTCAGTCTAACTGCGTTGCTAATTTCACTTGGATGAAATGAAACATTCAGCACATTTTCCACTTGTTCTTAAAATCCCAAATACTTAAAAATGAATAAATCAGCCTATGTAACCTATGTAACTGACTAAAGTAATACAGTTCTTTATTTACACAAAATAAACGAATCTTCCCTTTGAAATTCAGTAATTAAGTAAATTCTGTAAAAGTAGTAATACCATTATAATATTCCCTGCCAAAAAAAAAAAAAAAAATAGAACCCCTCCCAAAATGTGAATTATATTGGATTATTGTAAACTATAATGGTGTCTACTGTTATTTGATGGATTCTATTGGTGGGATGTAATCTGGCAGATGAGAAACAATAGAACAACAGTAATTCCTATTGGAATAATGCCCAAAACACACTACAAAAAGGAATTTGTAACTGTTTTAATGGAAACCATAAGAATTTATGTGATGGTTTCTATTTTTTTTTTCAACAGGGTAACGATACCCATACTGTGCCACACACTATTGACAATATTAAGCTGAAGCTTGACTTTGCCAAATTAAAATCGCAAATCAAATTGCATTCGCAATATCTGTCCAAAAAAAAAAAAAAAAAAAAAAAAAAAAAAAAAAAAAAAAATCGCAGTTAGATATTTTCCCCAAATCATACAGCCCTAATTAACAGACAGGGTGTTAGACTTTCACAGACCACTCACAACTACATCACAACAAAACACCACATCAAATAAATCACAGATACCAATGACTTCTCACTGGGACAGTCTGATCTTAAGGTATTCACTTTGATGGCAACCAAAGAACTATTCATAACTGTTTTTAATTTCATTTTAGTAAACTGTCTGAAATTTTAAAGTGTTGTACATTTTGATGGAAATTGTATAACAAGTGCCACTTACAGCTTATAATTAACTATTTAATTAATATCACTTTAAAAATAATTATCAGTGAATGGTATCAGCCAATCTTATTAAAATATTGGTGATTGGCTGGTGCATCATTTCCATGATTTTTATCTATTTTCCACAGAAGTGGTCACACAACTGCTATGGTGTTTTATAAATGAGATGTTTTTGCTGTATTATTATGGTTCTATCATAAGTTTCAGATTTGTCTGTCCATCAGAAACAAACCTAACTGTAGTTAGTCACTTTACATGTCACTCAGATGTTCTCATCCCATCTGGACTTTATGCCAATAGTCTAAGTCTGGCTTTTCAAGACAAAAAAAACAAAAGCAGCTGTCAGAATTTCAGTAAAAGACAAAATTATAAATAGAAAATAATAATCATAACATGCATGGTAGAGACATTTGAGGCCTTGAGACTGACAGATGGATTTCTATGCAGCTCTGTCCTTAACCAAATCCAAGGCTTGCAGGAACTTCTAATAGGACGAAGGCCAGACGATGATTTGCATCATTCAAACCTACATGTAAATGCAGGCCTCATGGAAATAGATTAAAATCAGCTTCCTAGTAACCTTGTACAGGGAAACAAGTGCTCAGCTATCCATAAATAACCGAATTCATCACATTTTCCATTAATATTTCAAACTAAATTATTACGATATGCCAATTAAATCATAAGTAATTACTCATATTAATATTTAACAAAAGCCTAAGACAAAAAGGGCACATTGGCTGGTCTAGCCAAAAAAAAAAGAGCCTTTTTTTTTTAAAGCTATTTGAGTATAAAGCCCAAAGTATACTCCATTTTTGTATGTGTACATTATACGTACAGTCGAATGCGCAGCCTTTCAAAGTATACTCCATTTGACAGCAGGGCTGGGACGAGAAATCGTTGCAGAATCGATTCATGGATCGATTCTGATATTTTCCGAATGCATTGCGATTCCTCTGGAATCGATTCTGAGCTTAGATTTTAACAGCAGATGGCGCTCTACTCTAGTTTTTGTCCGCACAAATGCTCATGAAATGCTCATGAAGAAGAGCGCTTGTGTGTTCCATATACATAATAAATACACAAGCCCACAAGCCCTTGTAAATTGTTTCAACCTTTTCAAATTTTATGAATGATTATTTTAGGATCAAGTGTGTGTAAGGATTTGGAAAATACCGTGATGCATGCGGAAAATATCGGAATCGATCCATGAATAGATTCTGCAACGATTTATTGTCCCAGCCCTATTTGATAGCATGCGTGAATACAGGCGGTCGACACATGCGCTCGACAAAGCTTCATCTTACTCCAGTGTCTGCTCTATTTTTTTTCCAGAAGTTATGACCGATAAAAATGTATTTGTACTCTTTTCAGGGTTCCCACTCTAAGCCAAATGTCAAATTCCCTGACTTTTCCCTGACCTTCAGTGACAAAAAAGGTGAAATTCCATGACCTATAATGAACAAAAAAAACAGGCCGCTGTTGTGCTGAGCACTTTTTTTTTTTTTTTTTTTTTGCTTTTTCCTGTTAAACGCACTTTGATATTTTTATACTTTTTTTTGTTGTTTTTTTTAAACTCAGCCTTCGAAGTGGTCATTTTGTAGCCAAAGCTTCTAAAAAAAAAAATAATAATTACATTTTCTGGCATATTTGCCTTAGTTAACCGGTACAGCCTGATGACTGCAGGAAGGGAATAAAATGGCGCTGAAAAAAATAGCCCAGGGCTCGACGCTAAGGATTTTTTCACTGGTTCAAATTATTACTTGCCTTGTTAATATTTTCACTAGCCTTACCACAAAATAAATAAATAAATAAATAAAATAGTTCCTGTTATCAGTTTTGTTTTATCTGATACCTTGTATTCTAATAAATATACTTATGACACCAATATTTTAGATACCAAACATTTTTTACAATTCTCGATTCCAATTTTAACACCACAGCAAAAACCACTAGCCTAACAAATATAAAGTTCAAACATTATTAAAGATAAGTGACAGCCAGTAAATAAGAACAAATGAACAAATTGCAAGTAATAGCTAAATTAAATATATAGCACAAATATGGAAATGAAATTTTGCTTAAGTTTTTGTTTGCAGGTGTTCAGGTACAGAAATTGAACAATTATAAAATAACATTTGCATATTCTTCACTCTGAGTTGCACATTGGTTTTTCATTGCCATTTGAAATAAGTGGCAAGGCAACCATTGCACGTTTTTTTGGATTGATTCATGATTAAAATGCAATGTTTGGTTTATATTAGACTGCATAATTTCAAAATCTGAAGTAAAAACAGAATGGTGTGACCTTAGCTTTGTGAAATTATGCTACGTGAAACAGAAACAGCAGATGGGCTGAATGAGACACAATTTCACTCTCTGCCAGCAGGTGGCACTTATGGAACAGTGATACATCTTTGTTACCACTGTAAACACAGCAGCGCTGCGGCGTATTAACACTGCATTATACTGAGGCAAGAAGAAAAGAAAACGCCATGTAAACTTTTCTGAAAACAGCCAGTTCCCCTCAGAAACGCATTCATATAAAATTCAATATTTAGGACTCCTATATTTCGCGCATCATGAACAGTGTTCTTGTTCTGCCTGCGTGATCTATTTTCTCCTCTTTGCGTCCGTCTTCAGCGTCTCTGGCCTCTGTTAATGGCTGTTTATATACTAATGATAACAATAACGTAATATTTCCACACAAATGGCGTTTGGGAAAATAATTGCAGAGCAGTGTGCAAGCACGGAACAGAAGATGCTCTAAAATAAATAAAAAAATGGCCGGTCATGTAGGCTACTCCATGGTAAAAATTAAATATAGATTAATCATTGTTAAAGCTACAAAGTTACTCGCCAAGACGGGTATTTTTGTACTTTGGTATGTATTTCGCCCATTCAGGCGCAAGAAAGACGCAGAGAGAAACTCCATTAAAATACCTTCAAAATGACTTATGACTTGTTGGAATCGGAAAAACAAAGACTGAGCTACAGCCGTTTGAAGGCAATAGATGCAGCAGATCTGATTTCGAGAAAAATCAAGTTAAAGATTCCAAAGCCAAATCACCAAGCAACATTGCATATTTTCCTCCTATTCTTTTCTTAATAATAATTACTATATTATTAATCACAATATAGCTATTTTTTATTTTATCTTTGTTATTAAAAATAAGAACAAAGATGCAAATAAACAGTAGTTTAATAAAGAGCAATGAGTGATTCCGTCTTTTCTTTTAATGTTCGATTAACATTGAGACAGATCTATATTAAGACCTACTGTAATGCATATATCAAATATAACGTTACACATCAGATTTTCCCTCAACCATTAACTAAATGTTCATGTAAGACATAACAGATTATGACTGTGTGAATCTCGCCAATACATATTTCGCAATAATGTACTTTATAAGGGAGATCGCACGCTCGCAGAAAGGCGCGTCTTATGCATGCGCTTTGCAAATGTCAGTCAGCACATCATTTTGTTTTCATCAGCACGGGTTTAAAAATCAGATTTCACTGGTTTGGACTCATGTCATCGAGAATTCGATATGAATATTCACAAAGCTGGAATGTTGTGCTTTGCAACAATAGACTTACAACTTGTGGTGAGAAGCAGCAGCCGTCGTCCAGAAACAAGCAGAGAAAAGGTACTCCTCTCAGAAAACGTACAAATAAAGATCATTTTAGATGTTTACTTATTATTTGGAGCATTGGGATCACTAGAAGAGGGCTTAATGAACTCATTTTTGTGAAAACCTCAAAATCGACCAAAACTGACATTTTTCACTTCTTTTCCCTGTATCTGTCAATGCAGCCGTCTGTTGTTCTTGTAGTCTCCGCTATTTTGTTCCGTCTCTTTAGTTTCGTTTTCTACTGTGAAACAGCGACCCGGGCCAGTGTTGCCACCTTCTGGAACAACTGATTAGTGCAAAACCAAGTCAATGCACATCTGCGACTTGACGTACAAAGTGCACACGGTTACAAAAATTGTATGGTGCGTGTACAGTACGTGCATACTATTGTGGTGACAAAATTTGTGTCGCGCACTGTATGCTGACCCTTGCGTACGCAAAAAAAATGGAAGTATACTTTGGGTTTAAGAACCAAAATTTATGAGATAGTTTTTGTCAAATTTGGTGACTTCAAATATGAAATTTAATTGTAAGCTTGGTGAGCAGCTTTGGAGAATTTGATGTTTTCCCATTCAAAGAAAAAGGAGCTGTACTTGCATGACAGAAAAAAACCCTCCGAAAGGCGTTTCAAAGATGGCCGCCGAGTAAAATGACTTACATCAAAGGGACTTTGAGTTTGCTTTCAGTGATCTCAGAACGGTTCAATTAGTTTTGCTCCAAACAAACCCAAACCCATCTAAATTCATCTAAAGTTCCCCAAAGCAGAATTAGACTTGAACAATACATGCCGTTGCCACATTTGAGCCTCAGGCATTACTCTACATCTGGGTTTAGCATCAATACCATATTTAATATTAACATGCATCTATTTTTTAGGCTTGGCTACGGCAATACTACCACGCAACACTAAAATGTGCATAAATGAAAAACTCACACACGTGTGCATAAATGAAAAACAATTTGCTATATCAGAGCTTATGTTCTAAGTGAAGCTACTTCTTAAGGGGTTGTTTACTTTCTTGATGTTTTTAATGTTAATATGTGCATTATCACAGAAAATAGCAAAGGTTTAGTTTGCAGACCTAATAGTGGAATAATCTTACTGGATTTGTGTTATATTCCAATGTAAATGACCTATCTGGAAAAACAGCATAATGTAAAGCATGTGTAATATTCACCCGTGCAGTAGAAGCAAAATGATTTTTCCCCCTCTGATTAGAGACAAGCCAGTGGAGTGGGTCATCCTGTGACCCGGACTGTGGTGTTGACTCTTGTCCTGTCACTGTGATAGTGGCCATGGGGGTTGGTGGAGGGAGTAAAGACAGGCTGTGTGTGATCAGGTGCTGCTTTAATTACCAAACTCAACCATGCTCAACCACACATGACCAGTGAATGCACACACGGCAGCTCTATAGTTCTAACCTACTGTACACACACAACACGGCTACTGCTGAAAACATAACTTCACAGTAACACAGCAAAACTATTGGACCTACTTAACCGTTTAACTGTGAAAATAATCAAATTAAATAAAGTAGTTAATTATTAATGCTAATAAAAAAAGTAAATTAAAACATTAAAAAACTGGCATGTAGCCTGTTAGTTTGCATACACTAGTGAAGGTAAATCTGGTGCAACTTTACCCACTTTCAAGGTGCATGGAAAACAAAGAAAAATAAAAACAAAGAAAAATCCAGCAACACTTTGGTGGTGAAGAGAACTTATAATTACCTGTCAAAAAATACTGATGCATTTCGACGAGTTGGCATACACTTTAAGACTTAATGCACGGATCTGTTTTTCATCCCTTCCATTGCTATGGTATATGTTAATAATCACGATTTCAGATTCAATTTTGCATTTGAATATTTAATAATGCTGACCAAATTAACACGTTTATGCATGCAATTATTTTTTTCAGTTTAACGTGTTAAAAATATTTAACGCAATTAACGCGGGGTGGAGCTAGGTTTGGTCACCCCACTCACAACTGCTGCTCCTGTCTCTTTTTTCTTGAAAAGAATTGTGTTTATTTAGATCTTTTGGAACATTTTTACGACCACATCAAAGACTTTTCAGACACGCACTCCAACTTTGTGTCTGAAAAGATGCAGGTGACAAGGGAGCTTTAGTAGAATAACAGTGAACTGTGGTCAGATGAGATGTTGTCAGGCCATATGTCAGTAAAAACAAATTTTCCTGTCCTGTCAGCCATTAAGGTCCCTGCACACTGAGAAATTTTCGTATGCGTTTTTTCATATTCGTCATCCTTTCCTATCAAAATGCTTGTTACGGATGCGAAAACGCAGAAAATCGTACCTGATCCGAAATTTTTTATGACGGACGAAAGCTTCGAAGGCAGTGTGTAAACGTGATTAACACAACGTGAGGTCGTATTTATTTTTTAACGTGCGAAAATTTCAGATGAAAATTTTCGGACTCAGTGTGCAATGACCTTTGCACTGTGCTTGTAGCACGCGCTCTTCAACTGCATGCACAAATGTGGCAGCGCGTGGTGTATATAATTTCATATTAAAGCGCAAAAGAAACTACGAGCACGGAATGTCTTAGTTATGTCGTCAGTTAGCTAAGTCATGAAGTTACCAAAAAGGCGATTAAAACTGTGCATGCATGCAAGTATTTGTTATGTGTCCCATTTAAGAACATGCCTCTGAAATGCAGTGGTTTTCAAAACTGTCCTGGAGCAGCCCAGCACTGTCTCCCTCATCTTACACACCCGATTTAACTCGGCAGCTCTTTAGTAGAGACTTTAAGACCTGAAGTGAGTCAGAAAAGGTAATGAGTTGATAAGAGATGAATGTCATATCCAAAATGACCTAATACACCAGCTGCTGTGATGTCTGCTATTCAAAGAGCAAAAGAAAAAAAAAAAAACAATCAATAACTTTTGTAGCTTTAAGGATTTATCTATATTTAATTAAGAATTTAGTGTTTGATAACTTTATCCTACTTGCTGAAGGGCACAGGTAAATATGACATTTATTGTAATGGGTTTATGTGCAGATTGTTTTAAGTTCACTTAAATTAAAAGGATAGTTCAACCAAAAATGAAAATTTGATGTTTATATGCTTACCCCCAGGGCATCCAAGATGTGGTGATTTTGTTTCTTCAGTAGAACACAAAAGAAGATTTTTAATTCAAACCGTTGCAGTCTGCCAGCAGGGCTTGACATTAAGCATTCTCATGTGGTTGTCCTTCGGACATATCTCATGTCCTTCCGAGTATAAAAGTTACTTGCCCGGAGAGAAAAAAAAGAAATTTTAATTGAGTTCTAAATATAATTATTTATTGTAGTTATACAAAACACATTTAGTTTATTTAGTTAGATTTTTCTTTTTAAATAAAATGATGAAAAAAAATAATAATAAAGTGTGATAATACTGTTATATTTTAAAATAAAAAGGGAATATTAATTACAAACACAATTATTTTATATTAAACTTAAAAATAAAATGCTAATATTTACTTTTTTATATATGAATTTTCAAACTTAAATTTTATTTTTTTTTTTTAAATTAGAGTTCAATTTAATCAGACAATTAGTATAATAAGACATTTGGGCTGTTACCAAACAAATGAAATCAGTATCATCAAAATTCATCTTTGCACTGCAGAGGAAACACAGCTGCTGCATCTGAAGTAGAATAGATATATTTACCCACTGTTAATGCAGCTCTGAGGGACACGGAATGCTTTAATCTGCTGTTACAAATGAATAAATAATGTTTTGATTCATAAAACGTTGAAAACGGATATCTGAAATTATTTAAAAAATAAAAAAATACTATAAATGTGAAATTAAAACCACCAGTAGGTGGCATCAAGTCACTGTTAATAAGTGAGTCATTGCGACTGAACCGAATCATTTAAATGGTTGATTCATTCAGGAACGAAACCCCGTCATGTTGCTCAATGCAAAATAGCTGTGGCTGTGTTTGGAATTATTTTTGTTGGTGAAATAGAGCAAAAACAGGAAATATGGTGTCTAAAAGCGTAAGTCTCTTAATACTAAATTCTTGTTTATTGAACTGTTATAAAATCACATTTGTAATCATGATGGTTTTTGGAGCAAAAAAAAAAACGGTGATCGATCTTCGTGTGAATCTATATGAAATTATATAAATATATACATTTTCTGCTCCCATATCTTGAATTTTCTGATCATTCTTCATGCATTGTTACTGAATCTTGCAGTAAAAGAACACACTTGCACGTGCGTGTACTCTGTAGATGTGTTTTGTTTGATTCTTGCAATACACTCGTTAAAAAAACAATTACGAAATTATCGCAAACGATATATATCGCACACCCCTGTAACAAATTATTGTTTTTGGTATTGACTCTTTCAAGTTACTGTCCGATTGGGCAAGTAAATTTCTCTTTCACTTGCCCGTCCAAAACATTCACTTGTCCCGGACAAGCGGACAAGCGTTAATGTCGAGCCCTGGTCAGTCATATAATGGCAGTCAATGGGCTCCATGGCTTTGAGAATCAAAAAAAAAAAAAACATACACAGACAAAACCAAATTAAACCCTGCGGCTCGTGACGATACATTGAGGTCTTAAGACACGAAATGATGGGTCTGTGCAAGAAACTGAACAGTATTTTTATAACTTTTTACCTCTGATCCACCGCAATGTCCAACTGTCCTGAGCGCGTTCACAACAGTTGGCGCGTGACGGTGTAAACAATGATCGTTTTGTGTCTTAAGACCTCAATGTATCGTCACGAGCCGCAGGGTTTAATTTGGTTTTTTTCTGTGTATTTTTTTTTTTTTTTTTTTGACTCTCAAAGCTGTGGGTCCCATTGACTGCCATTATATGACTGACAGACTGCAACGGTTTGAGTTAAAAATCTTTGTTTGTGTTCTACTGAAGAAACAAAGCCATCACATCTTGGATACCCTGGGGGTAAGCATATAAACATCAAATTTTCATTTTTGGGTGAACTATCCCTTTAAATGTTTTTTTTTTTTTTTTAAGTCTAATAAATGTTAAAATTTAAAGCTCTCAATTATACTGTAACGATTAATGGCTATAGTCAATGGTTAAATATTAAAAAACAAAACAAAACAAAAAACAGAGACATCAGAAGTATTGGTAACACTGTTACTGGCCTTCAGTCATATAAAAAAAGATGCCATTAAACAAATATTAAAAAATATACTGTCTTTATGTTGTTTCTACATTAATTTGTAAATAAATTAATTAAATTAAATTAATTATTAAAATATCACGTTTTGTTTACTGTGTGGAGACGTGCTGAAATCGCGTTTGGTCTCGTACTGCATCGCGTCCCTTGTCAGTGTCGGGCGCTTGCTTAGCAATTTGTTGCGATTAACAGGAAAGTGTGTGCAGCTGAATTGGAGTAGTGTTTTGTTAGATGGGTATGAAAAAGCAGTTTACCATGGCAGCCAATCGTGTGAAGACCGAAGAGTAAAGACCATCGACTCTACCGTGCGACTCCACCGGGCAGGGACACCGACAAAGGATATAAGTATCACTTTAATTTTTCCTCTTTCCTACTACTTGTTTCACTTCTGTTTCAGTTTTTATAACCATTTCTTACTATATGTTAGTAAGTTGTTGTTGCTGTTTTTAAAACAAGTATGTTTGGCTCAGTGTTGATGTCTGTATTGGTTGTTTATTAACTTATAGTTTTATTTAATTTTAGTTATTTTAGTACTTCATACTACATGGAAATGAAATAATATATATATTGCATTTATTTTTATATGTATGTATATGTATATGTGTGTGGCTGTACATACACGTCGTTGTTTTTTGGTGTTTGGCTTAGTGTTATGTTAGAAGCATTATTATACTCATACCTTTTGTTGTTTTAATATTTTAAATTGTTTTCAGCTTTACTTTTTTTGTTTTCATTTAAATGTTTAGTTTTTGAAATGTTGTATGCATTTTTCATTTTTATTTAATTTCCTTATTTTCTTAAATGTGTGTGTTTATATAGTATTAACAGAGTTTTGACTTTAGTTTGTTACTTTTTCTTATTTGTAAGTCGCTTTGGATAAAAGCGTCTGCTAAATGACTAAAAGTAAAAGTAAAAGTAAAAGTAAATTTGAATACTGGACGTGAAATTATTGCAATATAAAATCATATTTAAAAACTTTAATGTTAGGTGTGATTAATCTCAATTAATCATGATTCATTTAAAAAAAAATGTGCAATTAAGTAGTACATTAAGTATTCAATCATTTTTTTGCAAATGTTTCCTTGTATGCCTTTTTTAGGAAAAACACATTTTTGGCCAATTCTCGTTGCACCTTAAATATTTTTTTTTTTTTTTTTTTTTTTTTTTTTTTTAAATGCAATTTTTCAACTTACAAGCACATGTGTTTATTAGGGAAAAACTAAGTGTCAAGCCCTGCACTCCCAAACCTCTGCAGTGTGTACATAGCAGTATTAAAAAAAAAAAAAAAAAAAAAATTAAAAATTAAAATATTCAAACTGTGAATGGATTTTTGAAATTTGTAAACTGATGCTAATCAGCAGAAGATGGAATCACAATTCATATGTGAATCGATTTTTTCCTCCCACCCATAGTGAGTACATTGTATTTTTCTATAGGCTACAAAGGCTACATTCAGAGTACTGTCACAGTAATGTTACATTTTAAATACAAGACATCATTTTGAGAAGTGTTTATCTGGAGTAGAAAACAAAATCATTTCATTTTAGCTCAGACATTTTCAAGAAATTCAAACAATAAATACCATTTTGTGGTTCTTCAATCTGTTATGACAGATCGCTGTAGCGCCTCAGTTCAAGTCGCACGTGAACCGATCAACTTTTCATATTTACTTAAAGCATGAAATAAACATGAATGAACATTAGAAGGTATTTTATTTTAACCGTGGAAAGATGTCAATACACAGCATTTTTTCAAGTTTAAGTCCACCGAAGTTAATCTACTCTCCTGTCTAATCTGTTCCCTACAAAGGGTCAATTTTTATATGTAACGACTTAAATGTGCAGTCAGTAAGTTTTACTGGCTCTAACTGCTTTTTTACAAAAAAAAAGAAGAAAAAAATCTAATTTATGGCCAGTTGACCAGTGCATATTTTAATAATAATAAAAGATTACATCAAACTACTCAATAAAATGTTATTTAGCCTTTTCTAATGTTCAGCTATATTCAGTGTATTAGTTTAACACACAGTAAAGAACATATCTGATTGCAGTCTAGTAAACACTAGTTGACAAATCATTTAAAAACAAAAACAAAAAACAAACACTGATTAGACAGTCAGACAGTTTTGATATTAACCATTTCCAAACATATGGTAGTCCACAGAGGCCATGCACTTACTTATTTAATTACCAATTTTTACACTTTTGAACATTATTTTTAACAATGGGTGCAGAAATGACTAATTTTACTTTTAACTTCAGCTAATATTTAAACCAGTTTATGATTTATGATTTAAATTACATTATTGCGAACTGTTTTATAGGAACCAGCAATTTGGCCAATGGCATTAAAACAACAGCTCCTTTAATGGGCAAAAGGACCCTGCCTATATGTTTTATTAACCTGAAAATGATCATTATTCATCACACATTGATGTCAAATCATATTTAACATTACAAGCAATCAAACAAATAAAATAACAACACAGAAAACAGAAAAGTGAGAAAAATGAAATGAAATCAGGCCACTAATGCCTCTCTGTTGCTCCATCACTCATCCTCATTTCCTGTCCACACAGGAAGCAGCCTGTGAGAGGAAATTCTTCCTTTTATGAAAACACTGGACAATGTCACACTGCAGCCAGGCGAGAGTATATGGAGATCAAAATAACAGCTGATGGCAAACCAGACCAGTTTTATCTAGCTCCTGATACAAGACTACAAAAACACACGGGAAGTCGCAGACAGCATCCTCTGGCCTGTGACCTCTGCTCACCTGTCCTGACACTCGACCAGAAATGAGTCAGCAGGAAAAGCACTGACAAACTGTTCATATAAAGATTGAACTCTGTGAGACTGCTTTAAAATCTACTTAGATATATTTCAGAGTGAAAAACTGAAACAGCCTGCAGCCTGCAAAAAAAAAAAAAATCAGATGCTCAGTGAAGTTTAAAAGGTGAAACAAAGCACAAGTACAGGGATTTCACATGCAGCTGAAATCCCAGCGAGCTGCCAACAGACTAGCATTTTTGGACATCACAGGCAGGTTTTGAGTCAGTCATCACAGGTGAGCGAACAGTCATGGTGCCCAAAAATACTGATGATTTTCAAGACATTCTGCTTAACAGAGTAAGTGATGTTGTTACACCGGTTTCTCTTATGATCGGATGAGCTCAGTACATTTGATCACAGAAACTGACACACATCACATAAACGGTACGACTGAGCACAGATTAATTCTCTTATTTAAAAGCAAAAATATGTGTGTGCTTGAAACACAGCTGACATGCACTGAGAGAAAACCAGCTCATCGTTACAGGAAAATGTGTACAAGTCAATATAATGTAAAACAAACCACCACACATATCAATGATTATTGTTGTATAGTCACACATATATTGGTGTGTCAGGTCTGTTGTTTGCATATCTTGTATACATCAGGGTTGTTGTTTATAAATTCTGTCTATTCACAACCATAAAAAGGTGTTATGTCTGTTGTTATATATATATATATATATATAAACACATATATACAGACATATCGGTTACATAACAGTAACAGACACGCCATTTGTATACATGCAATTTGATTATATATATATATATATATATATACACACACACACACGTTACATCTGTGAATGTATACAGAATATATAAGCAACAGACCTGACAGCTATAATATATTCACAAATAACAGGCTGTCAAGTCTGTTGCTTATATATTCTGTATATATATTCACAGACATATAGGTGTATCATGTCTGTATATATTTGGTATATTTAATCACACACATATCAGTGTGTCATGTCTTCTGTTTATATATTTTGCACATATATTGACACATAACAGGCTGTCAGGTCTGTTGTTGATGTAGCACGATAAGCTAGCTAACGCTAATCATTCAATCCATACATTATCGATCACAAATGGAGGAACACGAACATTACAGACCTGTTTCGCATTCAAACAGTCATTTGAACATCTCCGTGGCATGTAACCCCTCCGAAACAGCTGATTTTATAAGGATAAACTCGTGCTGTAGGGAATATGTCTGTGAATGTTTCAGTCCTGTCAGAGTCCCCACTCACCTAACAGCGCGCGCAGATGCTTCAGACGCGTGAAAACGTCCTTCTTTGGGTCCAGAACTTTCTGTGTAGATTTCTTGACGTCTCCATAACCCCTTCGAGTGAACATTCCGCTGTAAAAGGCGATTCTGTAGCCGCTTTTACCTTCCTTTCACCATTCAGACCTGTGTGTCTCTTGTGTGTATGTGTGAAGAACAGCAGCAGCCTGACTGACTGACCGACGGACTGCAGGGCGCCAGATCCTCTGAAAAAAATCCCCCTGTGAGGACAACGTGCCAGATTTAGACCGTTTTCACACATGACTGCTGCCATATTTTTCTCTCGCCTAATTAAGCTGATATTGACTAACCTAAACCTAAAAACTCACACACAAAAGGCAAAAAGAACAATTACGAGAAAAAAACCTAAGTAAACACATTTTTATTAAACTATTTTCAGGCTTTGTGCAGTCACAGATGGACAAATACACTAAAAACAGAACACATCTTATCTGCTGCATTCAGTAGTCCATGATGTACATTAATGCGTTAGAATACATCTTTAGGCTAAAGGGTACACTGAGATGCATTGACAATTTATTTTATACACAAACACATATAGGGTGTTTGGAAAATATGGCAACACGTACCGCCGCTGTGGGTGTGTAAATACGGAAGCACACCAACAGATTATAATACGAAGTGGTGTATCCAGGATACACCACTTCATATTATAATTTTTAGAAATAGTATCAGTATTAGCATTATTACTAAAAATATTACACTTTGAATTTAAAAAAAAAAAATCAACCATTTAAACATTTGCTGTATTTCCCTAGTTTCATAAAACTAGCAAGAAAATGTATAGGCCTAGGTATGAATATTACCTACTATTATGGGCTATGCCATTATTTTTTGTACATTTCAATTTCTTTCACAAGCATGATATGACTACATCCCGTACGTCATGACGTAACCCAGGGCTTCAGATGTATCAGGTGTACCTGTAGTGATAGATTATACTGTCGCGCCACCTGGTGTTTGATTTTGACATTGCCTGCCGCTATTACTGCGCATACTCAAAGCAATACTTTAGAATTTACTCATGATTTACTCACGACGCTTTCGGCGTCCTATAAAAAGACTTACATAGAAATTTGTACAAGACAAATAAATAATTTCCGTTGGCTGATCAGCAGACTGTATGTAGCTATGTATGTATGCAGGTATGTATGCATTAATTCAGCTAATTTAAAAGGAAAGGCCAAAGGAGAATGTGATATTCCATATTTTTGTTTTTATTTATTATATAGCCGGAGGTAATTCATTTAATTCATTTGTTTTAAGCCAGCCCAAACATGGCATGTTGTTTCTGGTGTTTCTATTATTGATGCAATAATTATTAAAACTCATGGAGTTATTAATTAATAATTCCATTAATAACATTTTAAATGTCTTTTTTTCCATCTTAACCTACACTACCGGTCAAAAGTTTGGAATGCACGTTTATAAAAAGAAGTCTCTTATGCTCACAAAGGCTGCATTTATTTAATCAAAGATAAAGTAAAACAGTAATATTGAAATAGTGAAATATTACAATTTAAAATAATTGTTTTCTATATGAATATGTTAAAATGAAATTTATTCCTGTGATGCAAAGCTGAATTTTCAGCATCATTACTCCAGTCTTAAGTATCACATGATCCTTCAGAAATCCTGCTAATAAATATAAAAAATATGAAGAAGCACAACAGCTTTCAACATTGATAATAATCAGAAATGTCTTGATAAGCAAATCAGCATATTAGAATGATTTTATTTAAAATTATTTATTAGTTATTTAAAATCGACATTATTGCATATTCACAATATTGCAGCTTTTGCTGTATTTTTGTATTTTATTCTTCTTCAAAAACATCAAAAGATCTGAATTATTCCAAACATTTGACCAGTAGAGCATTTAATCTCATAGAATTTATACTCTATTGCTATTAAAATGATGATTGCAGCTGTTAACAAATATAGGCCTATATGTAAATTCATAGAATTATATTGTGTGATTCAGATGTATTGCTTCGATTTGAATGCTATGACAGAAAAGAGTTAGAATATTAAAATAAATATTACTTTAATTAATTAGCAGCTATAATTACTCCTGTGCCAAAAAAAAAGCTGCATATTATCTGCTTAGACGATTATAGACCAGTGTTCTTAACGTCGGTTGTAATGAAAAATTTTGAGAGATTGATACCGAAAAATATAATTTCGACTGTTTTTTTTTTGTTTGTTTGTGTTTTGGATTCTTACCAATTCGCTTATAAGGCTAATAGGTCAGTTGATGACTGGATCAGTTGCTCTGTGTCTTCACTCAGTCTTGCAACATCTTGAGACTCCTGGCACTTATGTCAGGGCTCTTTTTTGTGGATTATAATAGAGCAACTGGGGGTTCATCATTCCCTTGCTTTGTGGATTTTGGATTTTCTGCAGAGTAGATCACAGGTAGTCAAAATTAACAACACGATTTCGAGCCCAATAAGTGTTGGAGTTCCACAAGGTTGTGTATTGTCACCAGTGTTATATTCCATGTACACTAGTGATTGTGTTTCTCACAGCGAATCAGTTAAAATGTTTAAGTTAGCAGATGATACTACAATAACTGTTTTGATGACAGATAGTGATGAAACCGACTACAGAAAGGAGGTATCCACATTGATTGAATGGAGTTGTACCCACAATTTGAAATTGAATGTCTTTAAGACAAAAGAAATTGTGTTTGACTTTCGACGGGGTAAAAATGCTGTTATGCCATTAACTATTAATGGCCAGGTCATTGAAAATGTTGAGAGTTTTAAGTTTCTCGGAACCACAATATCTGCATCGTTGAAGTGGCAGGATAACTTAAGAGACATTATTAAGAAATCTCATCAAAGATTGTATTCCTTAAGACAGCTCAAAAATGTGGAGTATCTAAAGCTGGTATGTTCAGGTTTTATAGAGCTGTCACAGAAAGTGTGATGACTTTCTCAATAATAGTGTGGTTTGGCAGCTCCACAGTTCAACAAAAAAGTCAGATTCATAATATAGTGCAGACTGCCTCAAATAATATAGGCTCGTGATCTGTCCACCATTGATGACATTTATGTCTCACGTTTGCAGAAAAACAGCTTAATAATTCTTAGAGATTCCACACATCTGGCCAGACATTTTTTTTTATTCCTTTACCCTCAGGCGGACGACTTCCATCAATCAAAACTAAGTCTGCACACTTTTTGAACAGTACCTATTGGATGGTCCATGTTTTAAACTCTTCTGGCACTTATGCATCTGTATCTCATTCTTTATAATGGTTGGAATAATTTATGTATGCATGCATGAATGTTTTTTTTTTTTTTTTTTTTGTCTTAGTGTTTTAGTTGAGCTCACCAAGAACTATGTTGTTTGGCAATAAATAAAGAAATTCATTCATTCACCGTTCAACATTTAATTATTTAACTTAATTGTCAAAATGCATGACTAGAACAATGGTCTATTATGTAATTTATTGGTTATTATAGAAAATAAAATAAAAATAAATATTCAACCACAGAATGCCATGACTGAGCAATTATGGAAAGTTGTGGAATAAACATATGTCACACACAAACACAAAGCTGTCCTGCTGCTCTCTGTGTGTGTGTGTGTGTGTGTGTGTGTGTGTGTACTTGTTTTTTCTATCCTGGTGGGGACTTAGACCTGAATACACACAGCCTCATGGGGACTTGTGTCACGGTGGGACCTAAATTGAGGTCTCCACGGGTAAACAAGCTTATAAATCACACAGAATGAAGTTTTTTGAAAATGTAAAAATGCAGAAAATTTTCCTGTAAGGGGTAGGTTTAGGTGTAGGGTTGGTGTAGGACGATAGAAAATACGGTCTGTACAGCAGAACAACATTATGCCTATGAGAGTCCCCACAAGGATAGCAGAACAAGTGTGTGTGTGTGTGTGTGTGTGTGTGTGTGTGTGTGTGTGTGTGTTGACTGCTGAAGGGCGTCGGGTCAGAGCAGAACATTAGCTATTGCTGCCACACAATAACAGTTGCCAATCACTTCAGCTGGACACAGAAACCTCATAGTATGGCTGAAACACCTCCTGTAGTGTAGTGGAATTCAGCTGCACTGTGCCATGTTAAGATCATGTCGTATTAATTGACTTGAAAACAGTAGTACAAAACATTACTAAATCATTATAAATCTAGTTTTGATCTGCTATTTGATCCATATCTGATCCATAAATGCAGGGTACTATAAAATTGGAAATATATTTTATATTACATTTTAAACATATTTTAGTATATGAAAGTTGAAACAAAATATATTATATATTTTCAAATATATGTTTGGTGCTTCATTTAAAACTAAATCTTTAAGGGGTGAATTGTTAGAGGTCTGATAATCTGCATGGTGCCAATCTTACAAAAATCACTTACCTGAATATTAATATAAATGTGTGAATAAGTGTGTGAATGAAAGGAATGAGAGGAAATGTCGTCAGATTATGTAAGAGTGACATTTGTTTGTGTTTTTGTTTGTTTGCATAAAGAGGAAAAATACTGACAAGCTGTCACAGTTGAGTTGAGCCCCTGTTCACTGTTCACAGAAATTTAGGGGTAAATGTTGTCTTAACGCAGAGGTGATATTGAAGAGAATGCACTGTAAAAAAAAAAAAGTTGAGCCAACTTAAAATTTTAAGGCAACAAACTTCAGCAGATTTTTGAGTTTTCTCAACTTGTTGTTTTAAGTTTATACAACAAAAAGTTGAGAATCTCCTACAGAAATAAGCTGAGAGAACTCAAAAATCTGCAAAAAGCTGGTTGCCTTAAAATTTTAAGTTGGCTCAACTTTTTTATTTTTTATAGTGTGGGTGATGAAAAATGCAGGCAGTTTCAAATATCTGAATTAAACCAGCTAAACCATTTACCAACGTTAACTACAGAAATTAACGTTAACTAATTGAAGACATTTTGTACTTCAGCAACTCACTGATAAAACAGACTGCAGATGGCGTCTTTGAGCAACCTGAGTGAAAAAAAAAAACATCTTCGCGACCTGCTTCTGAAAAATAAATAAATACATACATACATATTTTTTAGAACTGTAGATTAACAATTGCTGCCTGCTGTTGAGTTTTCATGTTTAGTCATAGCTGTCTGTTTATACCCGTTGCCCATATACGTGAGGCTATAGGCATTTTATTTTTTTCATTCAAATAATAATAATAATAATAATAATAACAATAAAAGAAAGAAGAAGAGCAAAAGCAATTCGTTAAAGAGCCAACTATATGGCAATTTTATTAGAGACAACCAGATTAGGAAAGAAGAAGAAATGCAGAAAATAGCCTAATATTCGTGTAAGCAACAGATCTCTGCAGAATCGCAGAATGTATTAAAATTAGCATCTGTAAATGTCTTTTTAACATACGTAACACATAAGTGTACACATTGAAATGTTTTAGATGACTTACAGGATGTCTGAAAAATGAGGCCACAGGGTGGCGAGATGACTCCATGAAAAAACCCACCGCTTAAGCTTTACAAAACACATTAATGGAAGGCTTGAAAGCACTTGTCTCTGCTAAATTCACATGAAGAGCTTGCAAATACTTGACTTTTCTCTTTGTGTGCATGTTTTCTCCTTGATGTGAATCAAAGTGTCATTAAAAGTAAACGTATCCGATTAAGATTAAAGGAGAGAGCGGGGCCATATTATTCCTAAATATGTTCTGCTTGTAAAACAACACACCGTAAATGCATCTCCACAAAGAATATCACATCCATGAATAGCAACCGTAGAATTGGATTCTTGTGCTAAGAAATAGCCTGAAGTAAATGCGTATCGGTGATGCTGATTGCCTTTAGTCCTACACATTTATCTGTGGAATAACCCGCAGCAATTACCACTACACATTGAACACGCTTTTATTTCAAAACAAGCAAAACTATGTTCATTAGTCATTAATATAAAACATTATCTGGAGTTCTTCAGGTCAGTTAGCCTACTAAAGCAAGTCAAAGCATATGGGAACAATTAATAATAATAATAATAATAATAAAAGAATGTTCAATATAAAAAACACAGGGAAAACAAATCTAATTGCATTTAATATTTAAATTTCATGATAATCTTTCTTTCCTTTTCGCACTCATTCCTTCATATTTTGTCTGGCGTCCGTTTGTCCTCCAGGGGGCGTTTTCAAGTACGTTTATTTTCCAAGAACAAGTGCAATAAGGTGCACTTACAAAAACATTTAAGTTGTGTTTCATTTTCATACAATCCTAACACGTTGCACATCTTAAAAAATTAAACTATATACTAATACAACAATAAATGCAAATGTTTGTGCTATTTTTTGTGTTGTAAAATTTGAAAGGATGCACTTCTGTTGCATTATTAATTCAAGGGCAAAATTCAACATATAGGAAGGCTCAAAATATATATTGTAAACTAAAACTACAATTCATATTAAATATTCAAATGCATTAATTAAGACTTTGATTCAAAATTCAATGTGCCCACTTATAAAACCATGCACATGATTAATTAAAAAAAAAAAAAAGTCTCCCAAAACACAAGATGTATCTGAGCAGATAATCTACTGTGAAATTAACAAGCATTAGAGAGGAGAATTCTTGTAAGGGAGGAAAGGAGTTTTTGGCCGAATGCATGGCGGGGTCTCCGTGTTGAATGTGTAATAAAGACTACACAGCAAAGAGAGCTTCAGGTTTTCTTACTCTATAATCTGATTCCAATTCAATTTGTCATCAGACACTTAGGAATGGAGATAGCAGATGTGTAATCCAAACTGTCATAACTGAGTTCGGTTAAATGTAACATTACCTGCCCTGTGACCACGGCTTAGCGTTTACACTCGTAGATAGACACAGTTTGAACTGTGCATCAGTTAAACTGGGAAATAATTTCTCTCTTAATTTATTCATCTCAGAAAATAACAGACTATAACAGTGTGTTTCAAATAGAAGTATTCATCTGACAAACAGATCGTAGTTTTCAACAAGACTGCTTGAAATTCAATGTCCTTCAACATGTGGCAGTTATCAGTCAAAAGAGAGACTGCTCTTATGTTTTCATCTTCTTTATTATGTTTTTAACAACTCAACTCTCTGATTTGATCCCAGTTATTGTTAATAATAATAGTATTAATAATAATAATAATAATAATACATTTTTGTTATTAAAAACAAAACAAAACAAAAAAAAAACAACCGAAACACACACACACACATACACACACACACACACACACACACACACACACACACACACACACACACACACAATTTTGTTTTGGTTAAAGTTACATATATATATATATATATATATATATATATATATAAAATTAACTTTATTTAATCATTTCAGCTAGTTTACAAGGCAACATTCATCATTTTCATTTAGTTTAAATTGATACAAAATTAATGCAAATTAATAAAATCTATAGGGACATATAAAAAAAATGTAACTGAAATTGAACTGAAACAGAAAATTAAAAGAAATCCTAAAGATACTAATATAACACTGGGGTTATATTAGCATCAAAACAACTTCAATGAATTTGTCAGTATCTCACAAACATCATAATAACTCTTGAATACGTGTTGTTAATAAACATATACATAAAAGAGACATAAACCAGAAAACATAAAGCAGAAATCAGTAGCTCTGATTTGCCATGAAATCTAGCCTTGAAGGCATCAGAGTGATTCCTGTTTCATCATCATTGCTCTGGTGCCATCTTGAATTTGTAACACAATCACTTCCCACCACCTCTTCATCCCCCATAAACTCCATACCGTTCCTCCAGCACTGATTGGTGCTTTGGCAGTTTGAATACTAATGCCCACTGTGTCCATCTAACCCATGTGCTTATGCGATCCCGATGGCTTCAGCAGCTGAGAACAGAGTGGTTGTTTCCAGCATGTGCACCATCGGTATTTACAATCCATTAACAGCATATATTTGTAAGAATGCTAAATAAATGTTATTTCCTCCTCCACTCTTAAAAACAAAGGTTATTTATTAGCATCAGTGGTTCCATGAAGTACCTTCAATCTTTCCATTGCACAAAAAGTTCTTAATATTATTCAAATGTTCCTCACAGTAAGAATAAAGAACTTTGGGGAACCAAAAATGGTTTTTGAATGAAATCGCTGCAAAAACCCTTTTGGAAACTTCTAACCTTGAAAGCATTTTGGAATTGGAATTTTGGGTTTCAGAATGTCCACTGCCCATGTCCATATGAATGTGAGCACCTGAATGAGCATATATATATATATATATATATATATAATTTTTTTTTTTTTTTGGAGCGAGGACACTGTTTCTGTGTTTGTTTTGGTATTTTTTTTCCCAAAGATTTAAAGAAATGAACACAAAATGACTGAAAGCACTGTAAGAGTCGCACGACCTCCATTTTCATCATTGTCAAGGGCATGAATGAGAATTACTGAGTTGATTACAGCACTGTGCTTTATTATTAAAAGAATTATCAAACGCTAAAAGCGAACGTGTCTAGTATTTCAGAGAAAATTGCTGAGGGGGAAAAACATGCACTTCTTTGTTTATTCAGAATATGCTCATCACAAAAGAATATTCCAGTTTGTGTGAAGCGTGTAAAACTTCTTTTCGGAATAAAGCGTCAAGGAATTCAAACCGTAATTGAAAAATGATCGCTTTCATTAGATTACTTTTGTTTCATTGTGCAACACCGTTATCCAATATGGCTTCCCATATTTTTCGGTCCAATTGTGAGCAAAAACCTAAAGATTTAAGTGGCTCTTTAGTGACCTTTTTAGATGGCTAAGAACAACAGTCTTTTCAGACTCAGATTAACCTTGTTAGCCCAGTAAGTTTTATTGCTAGTTTTTAAGGAATTGTTTTCAAACTTGTAGCCACAGGGGTGTGAAATAACAAGCACCAGTGGGATTTCACACAAGCCATCATCACACAAACACACACCCAGGCAGTCCTCTGAAACGCCAGCGGTAAAAACCCAGTCACTTCAGTGAATTATTTCTTTATGTTGACTGAAAAAGCTAGAGAGCTCAGCATCATCATTATCTTTCCTTTCCTCCATGCCTCCGACTGAGCTCTGCGACCGACCTCCTTTTTTAGGTTTGTTTTATTGGTATCTTCTTGTCGGCGAAAGGCACGGTTTATCACCGCTATCGGCGGACGGCCGTGAAGACAAAGGGCCTCTTTTCTGATGCGCTGACAGAAAATCGATAGCTGCTTTCCCACGGACGGCTAATTAACGAAGCACTTGTGTCATGTTGGTTCACAGGAAGTGGCTTTATGTCAGACGATCGTATCGGTTTCAATGCATGAGACACTGAACTACTGATTAAAGTGTCAAGAGGTGAGAAGTAAACACACACGTACGAGATGATACATTTATTTCCTCGCGCAAAGTTCTCTCGCTGAAGATTCAGCGATTGACGCAGGTGAAAAAAAAAAAGAACCGTTGGAGATGACCAATCCGGTACACACCGCTGAGAGTGACACTTGCGAATTTCCAGTGCGGACAAGGTGGCAGTACAAACGCTTGATAGATGGCAGGGAATAAAAGGGCTTCTCGTGACAATCTTTCAGCAAATGTCAGCCTTTCATGGTGTTGAGAAGGCCCATTTCATATCTATTACAGCAGGCTTTCCATGGCCGATATTTCAGAGTTTAGTGCTCGCCGTGCCGCAAATCCTCTGCCAATCTTCCCCATAAGAATCTTTGCCAGCTCCCCCCGACGCATTCTTCCCCTCTGTACCTCCCTCGCTCGCGTCTTTGATGTGACAGAACAAACCATGACCTATTAGGATTAAGGCTTTGAAAAGATCTTTGATGCTGCTCAAGGTTCCTTTAAACTGGCAAACTGACAATATGAGCTGTGTGGAGGCAGGCTTGAATGAGGAGAGTGGCTGTCCTCGCCGAGGTCCGCCACAGCACCTCCGTTCCCCCGCCTTCGTTCTCAACCCCTCGCAACACCCCTGAACCCTGCAAAAAAAAGAGAGCAAGAGAGTCTCGTATAGCCAAAACCTGGCGTAAGACGCCTACAAATGTGTATTTTGCTGTGGGTTTTGTATCGCGCTGCTAGCAGCGTCTGTTGCAGAGGACTTGGCTCTGTGACCTTGCCATATCTGAACTGTTGCCCAGAATCAAAGGAAAACAATAGCTCATTTTATTTTCTATCCCCCCACCCCCACCCCCACCTTCTTTTTATTCCTAAGGACACATAAGCAACGTCAAAGGCAGCAGCAGACTGCAGAGCCGAGGATATGTGAAGGACAGGGATAAATGCTGTGCCACGTTATTCAAAAGAAACGAGCTATGGAAAAAAGAAACCCTTTTTAAAAGAAGAGGGGGGGGACCCTCAGTCAATCTTCTATCGCTAAATTGAATTTGAAATGCACCAATGAGGGCTTCTCTATGTCCTCCAAACAAACCGGCAAACTGTTTTGACAGCTGTAGAAACTATAGTGGGGAAAATCCCGCTAAAGGTGCACGACTCCAGCTCAATGCGGAAACCGTAGTTTCACAACAAATTGACACTAGCCAGACATCTACAGTACAGTTGTTGCAAACTCATTGCATCACTGCATTCAAGCAAGAATCTGTATTTGATCTCTCAATAATATACCTTTTGGTAGGAATAGCCAAAATGAGATTTGTAGGGAGGAGAACCGCTAAAAATGCTGAGCCACAGAGCATGATTCCCGTTTAATGAGACCGATGACTGCTAGCAGACGGCATTACAGAGCAGTTCTGTTCCTTCAAATAGCCTGCCGCTGTAGTTTAGTTTTGACCTTATCTTCATAACCTTATTGACCTTATCTCTCTAGCTCTGCATTTCAATTCTTAACATTGCTTGAAAGCCTCTTGGGTCTTAAAGAGAGGTTACTGATCTTTTTTGAAGAACAGCCTCAAGTTTCCTCTCTGATTTGGAAATTGCATTTTTTTTTTTTAAATATCATCTTAGATTAACCTACAGCCTCTTAACTGAGATTAGATTTACGATCGATTTGTTTTAAAGCTTGTGTGCAAGATACTGCCAAATATGAAACTATTATTTATTTAGTTTTTTTTGCTGTTGTTGTTGTTGTTGAAGTCATTTCATAATTTCCTTGATTTTAGATGTTCAGAGAAATTTGACTATCAAGTATCTATCTATCTATCTATCTATCTATCTATCTATCTTTTGATTTGTCAATCGCCTGTTGATTTCCTATGTATCCTTCTACGGTCTCTTTCTTGTGCATAAAAAGAAAAAGTTTAAACCCAAATCAATATTTCAAGTAGCCATACACCGGGATAACGTTGTCATTGAATTCTGCAGCCCCACATCTGCCTATGGCTTTCATACAACATTTATAACACAGAGCACATTTTAGCGCTTTATGGATTACCTAATTAGATAATGAGCAAAAAGCAAGATTTAGGCTTGCGTGTGATCAGACGGCTGATCAATGTGAACAATGTACCAAACCGGTGGTTTATTCCTTCTGGAGATTCAGCACAAGGAGAAGCAACCAGCCTTGACCAGGCATTGTTTCTGTTTAGTGGCGCCGTCAGAGAACTAGAGAGGCATGTTTGTTTTTAGGCCCCATCTAAAAGAGCCAGTGGTACATTTTGTTAGTCCCAAACAAACAGCAGCCCCGCGTTACTGGCTTGCCATCCCCATCCTTCAGCCATGAATGACCATTAAACAATAACAAAGTTCGCGTTCCAAGGTTTGGAGTAGCACTGGTTGGCCACGGATGACTTTTGTGCATAGCTCCATTAAAATCCCTGGGTGGAAATCCATAATCCATAGACACAGGCGTGGGCATATACTGCCAAATTCCCTCCTCTTCAGCCTGTGTCAATTTTCAGCTCCTTTTAACGCGAGATTGCTTGCATAAAGTGGGTTCTTATGCCATTGTTCAACTAATCATATCCTCTTCTGTAATTTCATTAGATGTGAAAAGATGAGATAGCAACCATTAATCTCTTATTGCTTCATCTAAAATTAAAATAGAGCCAAAAAAGAAAAAGCTCAGGAGAGAACGGGGAATCAATTTGTCATAGTTAGTACATTCACTTGAAAGGAAACATTAATTTGTGCCATTATCTGTCTGAAATCCCATTAAAACTGGGTTAATGTGGTAGCAGCAAATTTCAACATTGTCAGATCGCTTCTTCATTGATATCCCGTGAATGTGTTTCTTTGTGATTCATTTATTTAGGGTTGCAGTATGTTAATCTGATCATGTTGATAACATCAGGTCAGAGTACTCTGGCAAAATTAAGAGCCACCGAGCATGCTCTGTTTCTTAATGGAATATGCAGATAAAAAAAAAAAAGAAGAAGAACAAGCAGTATATTTATCATATATGTAAATATATATAAAGTCATTTTGGGACAAATGTCTGGGATGTAGTCGTATAATATTGTGTGGTTGCAATATTCCACGATTACATATCTTGGTCATGGAACACTTCATCTATACTCAAAGCATTACTGATTAATAAGTGCTGTCTGACAGAATTACTTCTGATGGTTATTCAATTCTTTGGTATTTTTAAGTTATTTATAATTATATTAGGTATTACTATATATAATATATTAAGGTATTTAGGTTACACGTATATTTTGGTTGTCCACTTCAGACAGTCTACTAATTGTAGTAGCTCTGCATTCTCTAGTAATTTTGCAACTACATGTAAACTAACTCTCATTAGAGAATTAGTAGACTGTTAGGTTAGCATTAGGGTTAGGGTTAGCAAAATAAGCTGACATGCACTTGCAAAGGATGTCTGTTGGGGACCATGAAAATAAAGTGTTAGCAGATATTACTAATACTCTAATGAGTTATTTACAGCTACTTATACTTAGCAGAGTGTCTAAATTGGACTATCAAAATGAAGTGTTACTGGTATTTATAATTTTGTGGAAAGAGAATATTGACAACTTGCCATAAAGTCTTATACCATCTACTCATTCTTGCTGATCCTTCTGGTCACAATATTACCTTCTGGGCTCACTATTAACTATGACGTTTGCCTCAGTAAACTCCTAATTTGCTGCTTATTAATAGTTAGCAAGGTAGTTGTTAAGTTAGGTATGAGGTAGAGTTAAGGGATCTAAAATATGGTCATGCAAAATAAGGCATTCATATGTGCTTTAGAAGTACTAATAAACAGCCAATATGCTAGTAATATCCATGCTTAAAAAAACAGTTAGTTAATAGTCAGAATTGGTCCCTTGTGTTACCATTCTTCTGTAAACTTCAAAGGAAGTTTTTTTTTTTTTTTTTTAGTATTTTTGGTTGTTTATTTTGAGAATGATCACCAGCCATATCCAAAAGCAATCCTATAGCATGATCTTACAATTTTTGCAAAAAGAATTTGGAGATGTTGTGTCATGTTATGCCACGGTGATATTATGATCAAGAAAGAGTACAAACGGATCTGAAATGTCCAACTGTAATAAGGGCACGTTAGCACCTGCTTGCTGCATTATGGTCAGCGAAATAGAGCCCTTTGACTGTGTCGCAAGATATTTGATATCAAACATACCTTTTCTTAAATGTATTAAAGTCAAGAGCATTTCTGATTAAAAGAATAAAGCAGCACGCTTTATGCATGGCTCTTAATGATGACTGAGGACTTCCGTGGGGAGGATGCTGAAGTGAAACTCACAATTCCCATCGAACACAGGTAAATTGAGAGGCATAAATTCTGCATTCTCCAGGTCTCTCCTTTATTGTTCCGAGAAATCAAGGACTCTCACCATTATGATTGGTTGTGTTGCTGTAGTGTGCTAAAGATGCCCTGCCTCATCTGCACCTCATCATGGCTTTCTGTTTACCTTCAAAGATTCCAAACAGCATTCTCTCTCTCTCTCTCTCTCTCTCTCTCTCTCTCCTCTCGCTCTCATCTTCTTTCCCTTTACACTAAGCCTTTCACTTCACTCGACATGTGCACGGGAATGACCTCACATCGGTTTTATTTTGGTTTTGTCAGATATTCTGTGCAGCGATCTGCCTTTGAAAACATCTCAAAGCGCAGATCAAGGATTTTCTGTTGCTTGTGTAAATTGTGGCAAATCCAAAAGGCATTACATGCCATTCTCTCTCTTTATTTGCAGTTCAATAGTCTGAGTTTATAGTTGGATAAAATTCCATATTTCGAGAGATGTGAAAAAGAAAATTGTGCATGCATGGATCAGTTTCACAGTCACATGTGTTTGTTAAAAGCATATGATAGTGGAGTCTCAAAGGCGTCGTGGTCTCGTGTGTCCAGCCATACACGTTTTAAAACGTCCTGCAAAAGCATCTTGAAACTTTTCCACTGCAAATTTAGATGTTTAAACAAAGCAATTCCTCCATATGCTGGACGCTTTCAGAATATGAAAACTGGCTGTGTGACAAACTAGAAAGACAGATTTCAAAGCACAAGGAAGATCACAAAGTTGCGAAATGATAAGTAATTGCTGACAAAATGCTGTATATAGATGTATGTGGGTCAAAGACGTTAAGATGTCCGCATCAAAAGAAATTTACAAAAGTGATTTTATGTCCATAGAAAGCACATTAAGTGTAAGTAAAGTGTCTAATTTTAAGGTTTCAAATAAGTTTTTGGAGAATAAAATGTCAAAATTTGATTGAAAAAATGTTTATTCAGTGTAACAATATTTATGTAAAAAAATCGAACAACATGCTTATTTTGACTTGTACATATTGAAATATATAAGAGAATAAGGGAGCATGTTAAATGTTATTGTGTTTTAAATGAGTAAAAAAGTCTTACTGACAAATTTTAAAAATGTAAAATTACAACTAATTAGTATCTGGGGTCAAAGTAATTAGTCTTTTAATATGTCATAAATTGATTTTTGTTGTAAATATGACTGACAAGACTGTTACACTGCATGACATTTTAGTGGCTGTCTTCTGTAAATCAGGGAGAAATGTATGATATTTATTTTTTTACTCAGAAAAACCAAAACAAAATTTCAATTAAATTAAACAGAAAATGTTTTAATTTTTTGGGGAAAAACAACATCAATTTAAAGCAGTATTACACTTATTGTTTTTATGCTTAAACCCTTTTTCGTCTTTGACCCATATACATGTTGATAAATTGGGTGCCACAATTTGACCGTTATCGCAATGTTAAAAAGTGACCCAATTTAGCTGAATTCATATATATGTTCTAGAATCATATTAATGACATGAACTATATTATTGTTATAATGTAGAATATATTATATAAGGCTTCCAGACTCCTTTACTTTCACTTTGCATTTGAGGTTAATGGCAACATATTCAACACATTGCGCGTTGTTGGCAGAATCATATTTAAAAATCAGTAAACTGTCATTGTGAATAAAATTTCTAGTTTTGTTAATCATTTCTGTTCTTAAAGTCATGTTTTTAAAATGATGTCCAACAACACCAAAACATTATAATACACGGGAGCACAGACACACAGAAAGAGACGAAGGAGTTCCATACAGAGTCAGTGCTAGTAATGTCAGTGAGGTGTGTTCTCACCTCAGCCGTGATGGAGGGAGGGGGGCTGTGAGACAGAGACGCTCATTTGTTCAGTCATCTCTCAAACGGCTAGTGTTTGACTTCCTCCCGGTAGGAGTGGGTAATTCAGCAGCGAGCTGTGAGCTTGTTAGATCACCAAGGCCCACGGTGGTACCATTCTTTGCAGACCCTTGACAGCAAATATGTAGTAATGATATTGTCTCCAGCTGGGTAATAACACCCTATTCAGACGGCCACACACCGCACTGCTGCAGAAATAGAGGGGAGAGAAGAATTACCCTGAAGCACTAGAGGAAAATGACAGTAGAAATGTCTCCAGCCTTTGAAGTGGGCATTGAAAAATGTTCTACGGTACAACTGGACCCTCAATAGCTGTTTTGTCTCTCCACAAAACAAACATGCGGCTTGAATAGATCAATGTATAAATACTTACAAGGGCATGTGTACATACTCTCAAGTTCACACAACAAAAAACTAATCATCATGCAATTTTAAAACATTAAAACCTAAAAGACCCCAGATAATCAAAAATGGAACTTTGTTGTTTCTGTTTTCACATTTGGTTCAATTGTCTGACCCCAAGTTTGCTTCCACCCCCTCAGGTACCATCCTAAATAGCAGCATTTAGTTCACGTGTAGTCATCTGTCTGCTAGTGTACACCTAAAGGTTAGCGAATATTTTAAAATTCTCCCAGGAAAACAGACTCATAAATGTTAATGATCCATCTTGCGCACACACAGGTGCAAGAACAGAAATTAACGGGGGCTTAGTGGCAAAAATTCCACCAAAAAAATATTAAAAAATTAAAAAACCGCCCCTAGACAATTAAACTAAATCAATTAGAGTGAAATGTGAAAATGAATCAAAACTGTTGACTGTATACTAACATTCAGATTTGCTCATGTTGCATTAGATCACACATTTCTGTTGAGCTTGCAAATGGCCAATCAGAGACGTTTAGATTAGTCACTACATAAAACGCACAAAAGCTTTTTGTTCAGCACGCACACTCTCTAAATTTTGCACTCTTGTGAAATTTCTCATCATAAACAACAAAGTGCAGAGACGATGTAAGACATGCATTTTGCAATGTAGACAGCTACAGTAATTATAACAGGAGTGTTTGTTAGCGTGCAAAAACTCATTGACTGCTTCAGTAATGGGAAACATTCTTTGCTCACTTTCTGCTTATTTTATTCCCAGTTTTGCTTTTCACGCTTCTAAAATAACCAATGTGAAGTCTTGATTTTTGAATGCATAAAATGTAATTAACTAATTCATAAATGGTTCTTAGCTTCTTTTATCTTTGTAGTCAGAATATGTTTCCCCAAACACAAAAAATCGACTTTAATAACTGCAATACCGACAGCAATAATCAGCAATAATGATTTTGTCATAATATTGCAACCCTACCTCATAACGAGTTCCTGTTTTTATTTCTTTCGTTACTTATGTACTTAATGCAGGCTATTTACATTATGTAACTGTTGTGTACGCCACCTATAAGCAGCATTAAACATTATGTGGAAATAAACAAATGCCATGTCAGATGCAGCTTTGGTTAAATTTGATCTTAAAGTGTCCTTGTTACAGTATAATTATGCATTTAAGTACTGAGTAATATTAATTAACTACATGTACTTACTATATGGTTAGAGTTAGGATTAGGGTTTGTCTTAGGGTTACTTGCATGTAATTATCCAACCCAGGCTCATTGGAAATACGTGCCTCTACATACATTTCTGCAACCCCGTAATTATGTACCTTACTGCACGTTTCGCGGCAGTTTCAAAGTGAAATGTCCAGAGAGTGGCGCTAAAACACACCTTTAATACGTGACCGTGGCACGTTTTTATTACGTTGGTACAGGCACGTATTGCAGCGTTTTTATTATGCTGATTTAGGTACGTTTTGCGGCCATTCAGGATTCAAATATCCGGTGAGTGTCGCTAAAGATTAATGCTCTATCATGTTGGAAATATCCCCTACACCAAACCCAAACCTAAACCTACCCAATAGTGTTAACAAATGCAAAAGTAATATAAAAACGTATTCGCTGACGCAGCCATGCTATTTTAACTTTCTTATGCGGATTTGAGTTGTTTAGTCGAACTGTAGTTTCACGGGGATTCGTAACGGAGCTCTTCATTACCTAAGTGCAACAACATATCGCATGAGCTACAGAGTAAATCCACTGGATTAGAAAACTCATCTATATGAAGCTGTATATGTGACGATAACGTTCAAAAAAATCAAATTTTCAAATCGTGCAGGATGATAAAATTGTTCTAAAGTCATAACATAACATTTTGCAACTAAGTGTGTGAAAATTAGCCTTTATTAATCAAAAATATACCTGTAAATTATACTTTTGTGTGAAAAAGAATAAAAGTTGTCAGAGTTTTACTGCCTCTAGTGTTCATTTCAACTGGAAACTGCAGCGATTTGTATGTATAGGTACGTTTTTTCAGTTTTGCATAAATGTATGAATAGGCACGTATTTCCAATGAGCCTAGGTTGCAATTATCAATAGTTAAGTGTTATTATAATAGTAAGTACAGTACGTGTAACATGCAACAAGGACGCCTTAAAGTATTTTTATGTAGATGACATTTATTTCTAACAGTCTATAGTATTTTAATTAACTGTAATTGGTTACATTTATATACACACAAAAAAGACTACTATTTTTCTGTAGAAATCACTTGTAAATTTTACAAACAATCGCAAAGAAACAGCAAATAACACATTGAATTAAACATGAAAAACTGAAATAATACTTTCCTGTAAAACATATTCTAACTTGAAAAATCATTTTTACAGTGTATTTGGCATAAAGGCAACACAGAAAAAATGTAATAAGGTAATTATAAAAATTGCTCTAAACAAAATCAGTTACAAGGGGCAAATATGGACACATAACGTATTTGACCTTGCACAGGTATATATATATATATATATATATATATTTGGACCAATACAATCCTCAATTATAAATATAGTAAAAGCCAGAAGCAAGTAATTAATTGGCCAACTTACAGTTTTCTTACAAAATGTGTGTACTAAAGAAACAGGACTGTGCATGTTGCAGATCATTTCATGGGGTCTTTAAACCATTCAGACTGACATTGATTGATGACACTGACATGTAACCAGTAAAAGGGAACTCCGCTAACCTCTTTGTTCCCCTACTGTAGTGTGAAATTGTGGCACATGACTCTTAATGAGCGTGAAGTAGTCAAGGGCTTGACATAATGCCTCAGGGGCCTCAAGGGGCCCCCACTGGAACAGTCTATTAGCTTCCTGCTGGGCTTTGGCTCACACACAGAGTTCGCTGCTCTCTATAATATGGTCTAATGTCCCTTCATAGATGCCTCCAGGCTATAAACTGCTGTCAGTCAGACAAGTTAAGAAATTGATCAAATGAGTGCTGTTGTTTATTCATTAGTCATGTTAGCTAAAGCATTTTCATTGCTTAGAGTTTGTGACAGAGATCTCATTAAACTGCTAACCCTATGTATTCACTTTTTTGTACATAATTTGTCCTGCTATGTAACTGCTACATATATGAGCCTCAAATTATGTGGTTTACTTATCAAGAGGTGTGCTTTTACTTTTCAAATCACAGAGATTTCAGAAATTCCCAGATTTTTTTCCCCTGGTAGGTGATAAAAGAAGAGATCCCGAGGCACATTTATGAATTAGAATAACAGAGAGATTTGGGAGAGGGATCTTCTGACTTGAGGCCCGTTCACACCAAGGACAATAACTATAAAGATAATGATAAAGATATAGTTCTAAAAAATCGTTCAAATCGAGTCCACACCACAACTATAACAATAAAGGCACAGAAAAACTATATTCTTGGAATCACTTTCAAAACTATTTTTTTCCAGCTGATGAATGATACAAACATTGACAACCAGTCAGAAGCGGTCCTGCTACAATGAGCTGGAGAATTTAAAACGGCAGACGCACGTGTGCTTAGAATAAACAGGCGATATCGTTCGCTGGTGTGGATGCTAATATCGTTATCTTTATAGTTATCGTTCTTGGTGTGAACGGGGCTTAAGTCATAAAGCTACCACCTACACCACCTTACAACCACCCACAACACCTTTGTAATTGCTCAACAATGTGTTAAAACTCACTCAGGACACCACCTGGCATTGTGGAAGTGACTTCCGAATGGTAGCTTTTTCTTTGGAAATATTGTTTTTTATGAATATTTCTTTTAAATATGAATAAATGATTTCTTATTTATACATTATCATATTTGTAATATATTGAAGAAACTACATTGTTAAATCAACAAGTGAATGTAAAGGCATATAGTAAGGGTGTAAATCAATGGGCAGCCAGCAAATCAATTTGATTCACATCTCGTAGGTTTTCAATTCTTTCAAATTCAGAACAATTTGATCTGATTCGGAATGAGGTTCAGTTCAATTCAGTTAAATTTGATTGTGATGAATGATTCAATTACATTTTTTTAGGTGCGTATATTAATAATTCTCCATGGTAAGAAAGAGATTGTAAAGAGTTCACTGAAGGCGAGCGTAGTGAGAACCCAAGTGCAGTTTATTTACAATCGTGAAATCCAAACATAATCTGAGACTTGACTTGAACAGACTCGACATGAACAGACGTGGCATAGCACGAACAGACTAGACTCATGGACAGCAGGTTACAACATCAATACACGACAAGAAACAAAGGCAAGGACATGGCTACTTATAGCAAACACTAAAGGTCACATGACAAGAACCAACCAACGAGGAAACAAGACACATGACTAATACAACCAATCAGAACATGACACAGTGAACAAGGGAACCAATAGCATGAAGACATGAGGCCAAGGGAAGCATGACACAAACAGGAACCATAACCAAACTTCAAAATAAAAGACATGAAAACATGAACATGAAACAAACCCCAAAACAGCCTTCACAGAGACAAACTATTTAAGATTGTTTAATTCAAGTTAAGATTGAGATTATTTAAGAGCAAACTGTTGCTATAATATTAGAAGCACACAATTTCCTAGAATATCATTATATGCTTTAACATTAAGACTTGTACTCATAGAAATTACTAAAGTAATCAAACCTGTTCATTAGAAGGGGGCAACCCAATACTTTTGGCAATATAGTGTGCATACAAATGACTGCTGAACCAACATGCACGTTCTCAACTCTCTCTACATATTAATTCTATATCATCATCCCCACTGTTAGGGAATGTTACTATTGTACTTTGTAGGTCACGCTCATGCTCTGTAATCCTGTAAAAATAAATAAATAAATAAATAAAAATCCCATCAATTTGAACTGCTTTTATTTGCAACATTTGTAAAACATTTGTAAATATTTGTGAACATAAAATTCAAATAAGATAAAGTGAGCAAGTTCAGGGGAGCAATTGCCATTTGATGCACATGCATGTTACTGGTCTTCTGACGAGACAGCAGAAAGTGGTGCATGGTGCATTTTTTGCTGCATTCCACTTCGTATTTAGACACACACTTGCAAAGTTCCCTACATGCCTTCCCTCAGGGAAATCCCCAGCTGCATTTTGAAGTACTTTCAACTGTATCAAGTGGACAAGAGAATTTTATATAAAGAGGCCCTTGACCCCTCGATTTTGACCAAAGGAGTGAGTTGACTCGTATGTAAAGTTTAGGCAGCTCCATATACCACAGTGCAAAACAACTGTAATATCACAGCAGATCACTCCTAACATTCCCACATCATACAACTGTGGTGTATGATACATTAATTATTTTGAGATTTAACTGCATAATAATTGTTGCTACTGATGGCCGTTACTAAAACTCTTCAGCTGGCAAGAATGAACTCCAAATCAGCTGATCTTATTCTGCTGGACCTGTCTTTGGTCTTTGACATTGTTAACCACCAGATCCTCCTGTCCACTCTTTCTGATTTGGGCATCACAGGTACAGTACTTTGGAGGCTTCAGTCCTACCTCACAGGCAGATCTTTCAGGGTTTCATGGAGAGGCTGGGTGTCAGAGTCACATCAGCTAAAATACTGGGGTGCCTCAAGATTCAGTGCTTGTTCCTCTTCTTTTCTTCATTTTCACAACCTCACTGGGCACATCACAAAATCACACAGATTCTCCTACCACTGTTATGCAGATGATACACAAATCCATCTTCCAGATGATCCCACAGTCTCACCTAGTATCTCTACCTGCCTTTCTGACACCTCTGCTTGGATGAAGGAGAGTCATCTGCAGCTCAACCTGGCCAACCTCCTTGTAATTCCTGCAAACTCATCAGTTGACCACAACATCATTGTGCAGCTGGGGTCCACAACACTAACATAGACCAGGACAGCAAAGAACCTGGGTGTTGTGTTTGATGAAAAACTAAGCTTTTTCACCCACATCTTAAAAACATGTAGATTCACACTTCGTGTAGATTCACACTTTACAACACAGGGAAAATCAGAACCTTTCTGTTAGATACAGAACGCAGCTACTCATCTAAGCTCTCGCCATATCAAGACCGGACAACTGCAATGTTCTTCTAAGCCTCTGTAGATGATCCAGAACGCAGCAGCATGCCTGGTCTTTAATCAGCCAAAGAGAACCCATGTCCCATTCCTCTCAACCCTGATCAAACACACCTGAGCAAGCTAATCAAGGTCTTTAGGATCACTAGACAATCACAGGTAAGTGAGTTTGATCATGATTTTAGCTAAACTCTGCAGGGCACAGACCCCCAGACAAATTCATAAGAAATAAAAAAGTAAACAATAAATTAGCTACATTCTGGATTCTGGATTCTTCATTCCAATTTAACCCTTTGCACTGGTCCGCCAGTAGTGGGAACTTGTGCAACCTAAGCAGTGACATACCTCCAAATCAACAAAACAAGAAGTTAGCGAACGTTAATTTATTAAAGGTAACTTATTGTAACTGTGACCATAATTGCCCACAGTCTGTAAGTGTCTTAAGGACTGTTCCACAGGTGCATGTGCAATAATTGTACAGTATATGGATACTAATGTGTCGTCATCAGCTTTTAAATGTGAAATGTTTATACATTACAAAGCAAAGCATTTATTGTCACTGAACTGTAATAGCAGTTAAATAGTCTTTTATTTTGCAGGGTCAGATGAACACACTGAAAGTCTTACTACAGTACTTGGCAAACTACCAATCAATCTTTATTTGTAGACAAGAAAATTGCAGCTCAGGGGATAAAGGAATTCGAGCAATGGTTCATTTTAAATAGATTGTTGCTTTTTATGTGAATATATGGTATGTTTTACTCATTGCTTTTACATGTCCTTAAGAACTCTTACAGAGCAGAGCAATCTACAGGGACATTACCATATCCAAGTTGATCTCCAGTTATCCAAGTCATCTTCCAGTCAATCACGTCATCCAAGTTGTCTTCTAGTAATCCCTTGTTTTGCAATGGATAATGCAGCGATGCTTGGAGGTCAGTTTCAAACCAACCAGTTAATATTAGTCAGTGTGGTGAATTTGCATGTTCAAGGTTCTGCAAACCTATATTGTTCTTATATTATATTGTTCTACAAATGTATATTGTTTTACAGAAAGCTTTAAACCACTGAAACAAACTCACAAATACTTTTGTTTTGGCCATACTTCATTCCAAACTGTCACACCCATTCGTTCTTTGAAATTACTTGAAGTATATCTGGGTCTTAATGCTGCACTGGGCTTAAATAATACACACCATTGCTGAGTCTGAGCCACAAGCACTGCTCCTCCAGCTCAACTTCAACTCCCCAATTCTTCCCACCAAATTCATCTTCAAAACAGAATGCAAAATGTGTCATTCAGTCCCAAAGAACCGCAGTGTGTCATCAAGGGATCTACATGCAGCTCTGGCAGCAGGGAACGTCCACCAAACTGATTCAAATCTGGTCTAAATTGAAGAAGGAATTCAAAAAGGAAGGCACATTTTTATACACATGATTTATATATTGCACAAACTGTATTTTCTATTCCCTTACCCTAACCATAACTCTACCGCTACCACTCACACAAAACTTTTGGCATTTTTAGATTTTCAGTAAAGATAATTCTGTATGATTTTTAAGCCTGTTTTCTCATGGGGACCAAACAATATCTCCACAAGGTCAAGGATTTTTGATTTTCCCATATTTTTGGGGACATTTCGTTCCTATAACATAGGGATTACCTGAATCCAACCCCCCTAACACACACATACATACATTTATAGATACAAAGTATTCAGACCCTTGCATTTTTTTTCATATTTTGTTATGTTACAGCCTTATGCTAAAATGCTTCTAAATTAAATGATTAACAGTTTTTCACACTAGTCTATACTCCATACCCTATATAAATTATAAGCAAAAAAAAAAACTGATTTGTGATAACTTTTATTAAAAAAGAAAGAAAGAAAGAAAGAAAGAAAGAGAAAAGGAACATATCACATTGCTTGAGTATTCAGACCCTTAACTCAGTACTCAGCTGCAGCACTTTTGGCAGCAATTACAGTCATTTTTTGGTTGGTGCAACAAGAGTTGTACTCCTGGATTTTCTGCCATTCTTCTCTGCCGATTCTCTCAAGCTCTATCAGGTTGGATGGCAATCATTTTCAGGTTTCTCCAGAGATGTTTGATTGAGTTCAAGTCCAGGCTCTGGGGAGGACATTCACAGAGTCATCCCTAAGCCACTTCTGCATTGTCTTGGCTATGTGCTTAGGGCAATTGTCCTATTGGAAGGTGAACCTTCGGCCTAGATTATTTTCATTAAGGAATTTCTTTTTTTTTTCGCATTCACCTTTCTGTGTACCCTGACCAGTTCCCCAGTCTCCGCTGTCTGCCACTGAAACACAGCCACGCCATAATGCTTAATCATTTGGGTAATATTGTGCAGGTGATGAGCAGTATATGCTTGGAATTGAGGTTTATCAGACCAGGGAATCTTGATTCTCAAGAGGATTTAATGCGTGATGCACTGAGGCATCACGCATTTTAATACAGCATTTTTTTTTAACAATTTTTTTTTTTGGAACATCAGCTGAAACAAAGTTTGAAGTTTACACTAAAAACAATTTATGAAAAACATGGTGATGCCTTTCAGGTTTTTTTTATTATTATTATTATTACTCTAAGCAAATAACTGGTACTTTTGTGTGCCTTGGACATTTGTGCATTAACAAAAAAATCTAGATAATTTAAAGAATGTTGACATAGTAAATCATTTATCTTCTGGAACTGAAAATTATATTTCAGGATGTGCAACACCTTTTCTTGCACTTCTGCCATTTTCACCCCATATCATATTAAGCCCCTATATCATAACATACACAGTGTTTAACAGCATAATACACTCGCCAACATCAGTCAGTCTCCTGCTCACATGTGCTGGCAAATGGACAGTGGCTGGTGCTACGAGCTGGAGGTCTGAAGGATTGTTTTATTATCTCACAGTGAGGAAACTTCTCCATTGCTCCCCTCCTGAGAGCG
>JAFVLL020015237.1:0-50586 GCA_021397915.2 Tor tambroides
GTGTTTTGTTTGATTCTTGCAATATACTCGTTAAAACAATTACGAAATTGTCGCAAACGATATATAATCGCACACCCTTATAACAAAGGCTATATTATAAATAAAGTCAGTTATTATTGTTTTTGGTATTGACTTTTTCAAGTTACTTGTCCGATTGGGCAAGTAAATTTCTCTTTCACTTGCCCGTCCAAAATATTCACTTGTCCCGGACAAGCGGACAAGCGTTAATGTCGAGCCCTGTAACTGATGGACTGGAGTGGTGTGGATTACTTGTGGATTATTGGGATGTTTTTATCAGCTGTTTGGACTCTCATTCTGATGGCACCCATTCACTGCAGAGCATCCATAGCTGAGACAGAGATGCAACGACACATTTCTCTAAATCTGATGAAGAAACAAACTCATCTTGGATGGCCTGAGGTTGAGCACATTTTCATTTTTGGGTGTTCTATTCTTTTAAACATGTTTTTTAAAGACCTGACTCATATCTCTTGTCAGGTTCTGTTTTGAAAGGTCTTCAATGGGATTTTACTTCTGGAGCATGGCAGTTGCACTCTATAGCACTTTTATATAATTGAGGCAGTCAGCTGGCCTACTATGGACACAATCACTCAGGACCCTATTTTTTTTTAATTGATTTAAGCACAGTTGATTTAGCCCAGAGCGACAGGACACATCAGTGAGAGAGGAAATGATCAGAGACTCTGATAAATTAAGATAAACAGACCCCCACTGAGGTTTATATTGACGACCATCATAGATCTCTAACTTGTCTAATTGATCGGCAACGCTCCATTTAACAGACAGACTCTAAAAGACTCTTTCTTTCAGTCTGTCTGGAACGGCCGCACTGGTGCAATATTTCTCGCATGTGTTTCTATGTCGTCCAATCAGATTCCTGTAACATGGGTTTAATGGCTTTCTAGGTAATGTTATTTGATCCAGCTTTAAGCTGTATTATTTTATAGTCGGCAGCTATTTCTGGCTTACGGCTAAATCCCTGCACGTCTGATGAGATTTTCTGGCCGCAGGAATCTTTGAAACATCTGTAACACATTTACTGTATGATGTTTCGCGCGGCAGATTTACACAACAGGTCAGTCGCAGCTTTATAAAGTTTCACGCACCGGCGGCTCTCTGTTTTCTAGAAGGAAACACGTGAGATGAACATCTCAGTATCTGTCTGACCACATCCAGCGCATCACAGACCGCAAAACACACGCCAAACCGCTCTATTCAAAGAATGAATGCGTCTGTCATAGTCAACTAAATATTATACAACACATAATACATAATACACATTACATATGGCTACAACCCTATTTGACATGTTGAACTGTTTTAAACAATATTATTAACAAATTCATGCATAATTGTTTATTATCCATGCAGTTTTTATAATTTTATATAGGCTAGCTATATATATATATATATTTAGAAACATTCTGAATATTTGTTTGCATTTAAAAAGAGAAGAGTACTGCAAAAAATTAAGGTACCTAAAAATAAAAACTTTAGATTCATATAGATAAAACGATAGACAGATATAACAACTCACATGTAAAAATTCAAATTACATGTGTGGCATATATTATTACATTCATATATGAGCGTCAGATAGATAGATAGATAGATAGATAGATAGATATTCAAATTATATTTGTGTCATATTATTATATTAATTTATGAGCATTAGACAGACAGACAGATAGACATAGACAGATAAATAGATAGATAGATAAAAGTTTTTAAAAATTCTAAATAAAAGCTATTAATATTCAAAAATTAATCATTCAAAATACATGTATGGCATATATTCATTCATATATGATAGATAGATAGATAGATAGACAGACAGAGAGAGAGAGATATTCAAATTATATTGGTTTCATATATTATTATATTTATATATATTATATGACCATTAAACAGATAGACAGAGAGACAGATAGATAGATAGATAGACAGATAGATAGAATTTATTAAAAATTATAAATAAAAGCTATTAATATTCAAAAGTTAATAATATTCAAAATACATGTATGGCATATATTCATTCATATATGATAGATAGATAGATAGATAGATAGATAGATAAAAAGTTATTAATTATTCAAAATACATGTGTGGCATATATTATTTTATGCATATATGCGTTAATATCCCTTATACAGCTTCCACATGTTGAAAACAGCTCGTATGAATATTATTGATTCATGTATTGTTTACAGTTGTCGGTCCTGTCAGAAACCAGGTTAACGACACTTCTCTCCACTGCTGGAACGACAACCAACCTAAACTACACTAAATTAATATGGTTTGATAAGTAAACTTTGCTAGAACGTTCTGCAAGTTTTCTCTCTCGACTAGCCGAGGCTCGGTGGAGGTTTTACCCGTGTTGTGGTGGTTCTCCACAGGCAGCAGAGCGCTGAGCAGCACCGGGTGGGTTTTCTCCAGAGCCCAGCAGAACTCCTGGAAATGGTCCCTCTCCTTCTTCTCCACCAGCGTCTTGAGGAGCAGATGGACCTTCTCTGCGCTGCTGGAGCAGTTCGCGTCGAGCTCTGCTCTCTCAGCCGGGCTCAGGCTGCCTGACTGGGCCAGCAGCTCCAGAACCACATCCACATCTGTGACGGACTCCGACAACTTTTGCTGGCACTGCTCTAACAACTCTTTGTGCTTGGGATCCATCACAGCCGGTCGCTACAGAACGACACAAAGCGCTGAAAACAACGAAGCTCCGGTTAAAGAGTTTTTTGTGTGAAACTGAAAGAAACAAGAAGCCATATTTGAGACTTTGAGAGACTCCAACGGTTTTTTTCTTCTTCTTCTTCGGCTCCGGAGAGTCTCACATCTTTGCCAGCTCTCGGTTTCAGATTGTTTGACGCTGGTCCGACGCCAATTGCAACTTTAACTCGCTTTCGATCATTTTAGATTTGTTATAAAGTTTGACAGTTTATCACTAATGATCGCCGTAACTCCAGCGAACAGAGGCGCGGCGGAGCTCCGCCATGACTCCACAACTCCGCAGCTGCTATCATCTGCCAATCAAAGGCCAGCGGCGGGAGGGGAACGGAGGACGGGGCGGGGCTTCCGCCTGCCAATCAAACCGGTTCAACGAGAGGGGAACGAGATAGGGGCGGGGCTATTTCGTGCCACTCAAACCAGTTAAATGGGAGGGGAACCCGAGATGGGCGGGGCTTCCGATCAAACACACCTAGGCGTTCACTGGCGAGATTATCGATTTACAGACGAGTACAAAGTCGCAAAACTGTTTCATTTTTTCTCTGTTTTGTTTATATGGTTTTCCTGTAATTGTCTAGTTTTGGGTGATGTCAAAAATGACCTCAAAAAATGTTATGCTGTCCGAATGTTATTTTAGTTGGAGTTTATATTAAACGTCTGATAAATATCAATATTAATTTTATGAATGAAAAAAACAAAAAACAAATGAAAAACAATACAATGGAAAGTAGTTCAGATTTCTAATATGAAAAACAAATAAATTACATACACACTAAACAAATCTAATTCATCTAAAACTATTTTAAATAACCTTTTTATGTTTGTACTTAATTCATTGTATGATCACTGATGTAACTAATGAAGGCAAAAAAAAATTAAAATGTTGAAAAAAAATGTATGAAATATGTATAAGGTGTATAACTCAAGCTTAAAATGAGAAAATAAAACTATGGCTGCTCATTTTTAATGCGCAAAAACAGATTTAGTTTGCTGTTGTTCAGGTTATTTGTAATTTAATTTGGTTGTGGTTTAAACAGTGAAGTCCATACAGCACAGAATATGTAATATCTGACTTTGATAATGTTTGATTTTGTGTTGTTAACTCTGTGTAATGTGTAACATGAACAAACACTGACAATAAAACACATTCAGCCGGCTCATATTCAACAGTGCTGCTATTAAAACACGAGGAAGTATTTGAACTTATCAGAAATGCACTCACCTCATATAAACTTTAATTATCAGGATGTAAATAATGAGCTAAAGTTGAGGGATGGATAAGGATGTCAGTTCATTTGTATATTTTGAACTTTTTATATTTTTATATCTTTTAAAATAGCATTTTACATTAAAGTGTGTGTGTGTAAAATAATGTATTTTTTAATTATTTATTAAAATAGTATATTTTAGGTATTTTTCTATTATAATGTATGTTATTTTTATCAAACAGGGAGAGACACAAACCTCACAGAATCCATCAAATCCTCACTGCTGATTTCCCTCCAAAATGATGTCACTTCCTGTAGTGTGACATCATTGAGGAACTGTAAGGGTTTTACAAATGAAAAGACAAACATCTGATTTTGCTTCTTGCAAAATTTCACATTCACAGATGCATTCAAACTCTAGACCTCTCTTTTTTGTTTTTATAAAAGAATTTGAGCAATACCTTTCATTAATCCAGTTGTCTAAGAACAAAAAAGCCTTTAAAACTTTATCTGTCTGTAACTCTTTTCCTTTCTTTAATAACATGTAAATCTCAATTTAATTTTTTTCAGTTTGTAATGTTTTAAACACCCCTTTCTTCTTTTCTTTTTTTTCCTGTTCTTTATCTGCTTCTACTTTTTGTTATTATTGTTTATCATATTTATGTTGATGGTTGTATTATTCTATGTGTCTTGTTCTTGATTTCTGAGCATTAATAAAAAATAAAAAAAATTAAAAAAAATTAAAAAAAATGAAAAGACAAACAGGAAGGAAACTGATGTTGAGGAAAGAGGAAACAGGAAACTGATCAACAAACGAAAAAACTTTTTCCGAAATATGTTATTTTAGACACTGGGAAGCTGCTGCTTACTGATATATTTATAAAGACATCTAAAGTATAGCAAAACACATACCTAGATTTCTAAAAGTGTTACAGGCTATTTAGATATGCTTTTATAGCAAAATTTTAAACAGCAAAACAATTGCAAAACAGCACATTTCTGTTTTAATTTAAATTTTATCTAAACTTTTAGTAGGCTAATTTTGTCATTTTTATTAGTTTTTTCCTGTCTATATATATATATATATATATATATATATATATATATATATATACATATTATTATTATTATTTTTTTTTAGTATTTTAGTACATCAAATTGATCTCAGTAAAAACTAGCTGAAATAGAATCAGTTAAAGTATGTATGTATTTATTTATTTAATTTTCAACTAACATTTATTTTCTTTGAAGTAGCAGATTTTTTTTTATTTTTTTTAGTTAACTATAATAACCCTCATACATACTTCCAAACTGTTCTGGCCAAAGGAAAATGTATTTAATCAATTGACCAACATTTGAAAGACGTGACAACTTGCCCCAACATTACATTTATGAAATGTACTCTCATTCTGAGAGCTCAGTCAACTTTTCTTTCCACTTTTAAAACTGTATTTTGTGCTGTATTGTCTTTGCTTTTGTGTTGCTCACTGGAGGCAGAATCTGCAGCATTAAGACTGATTTGAGAGGATTTGTTGATGAATGTTCATGCATTATTCTTGTAGTGTATAGTATATGCTAAAGCTGCATGTGCATTGAATGTTTGAATGTGAATCTCTGATGATCAGATTACAGATTCACATAATCTCCATCAGACAAACTCACTTCACAGATGGCATTTGGAATTGTGTAGATAAACGGATTCACATGATTATAGACAAAACACACAGACAGCAGACCTGAGGTCATCAATACTGACCAGTTTATCCAATCAGCCAATCAAATCACTTCATTTACTGGCCATCAACCAGGGGTTACATGCTGATAATGGAGAAGACACACAAAAAAAGAAACATCTGAAATCTGAAAATGAATTAATCAAATCTAATCTAATCTAACAGTTTAGATTAGATTAAGTTTGTTATTAATACAACTATATACATTCCTGCAAGAAACAAGTAAAAAATAAAATAGAATAAGTAAATAAATAAACCAAATATAAACAGCAAATAAAAACAAAATTTTATAAAAGGTTTTCAAAATTTCTCTTTGATAAAAAAAAAAAAAAAAAAATCTAAACCCAAATCTGCCCTCACGTCATTAAAAATAAATATAATACAAAATGTGAGCCTGGAGCACAAAAGCAGTCTTAAGTCGCTGGGGTATATTTGTAGCAATAGCCAACAATACATTGTATGGGTCAAAATGATTGATTTTTCTTTCATGCCAAAAATCATTAGGATATTAAATAAAGATCATGTTCTATGAAGATATTTTGTAAATTTCCTACAGTAAATATATCAAAACTTCATTTTGATTAATGTATGCATTGCTAAGAACTTCATTTGGACAACTTTAAAGGAGATTTTCTCAATATTTTGATTTTTTTGCACCCTCAGATTCCAGATTTTCAAATAGTTGTATCTCAGCCAAATATTGTCCTATAATAACAAATCCATACATCAATGGAAAGATTATTTATTCAGCTTTCAAATGATGCATAAATCTCAATTTCACAAAATTGACCCTTATGACTGGTTTTGTGGTCCAGGGTCACATATAACATATAATATAATATAAAAGAGCTGGAGTTCACTGAGAATCATTCATGAAGTGTTTTTATTAACCAGACACAAACGTTACTACACAACAGTACAGATTAGTTTGAGTGAACATACTAAAAACACAGGCAAGAAATCCCTGAAAAAGAGTAGTCTTCATGTTAATAAACAGGTCAGAATCTCCCGTTTAACTAGTGATTATCAGGATGAAAGATTGCTGACTTTACTGCCCTCTACTGCTGCAGCGATTCACATTCATGCTAGTCATGGACGATGACAACAAACAGGGCCAATCTCACAAAACTGAGCAGAATTCATCCCAAACTCAAAACAAACGTCTGTTTTAGAGCCACAGATATGCATTACCATGAAGAAGAAGAAAAAATGTTATTAAGCAATGTTAGTATTTGTTGTACAAAATATGATTAAATTAGTTTTTAACTATAAAACAGCATTTATTAAGAATCACAATTCAGAAAAATGAGACTTACAAAAAACACGTGAAACACCTAAATGATGCATTACAGGAAATTTAGCAGAAAAATGTGCCTAGTTGTCATTAAAAAGTGTGATAATGCAAACAGATCTCAGTGTTCCTAAAATAGGCTTGACTTTATTAAAGCAAAGATCATTTCTAATTTTATATTTTGATTTTGGGGTGAAATATGACACGTTTCATGAGACTGACCTGTCAAGACCTTCATGATGATTGACATAATCATATATTCTTCTTGCATTGAGATCATAAAGCTCACTATATAAAAACTATGGCATATATTTCAGTACTTCAAGAGACTCGGTCGTCCAAGGCATTTCAGAGATGAAGAACAGATTGTATTTTTGGTTGCAAGTGACAGCACAGATTTGGCATCAGGTACTGAAGACACTGTACAAAATATAGCTTCTCTAGATATCATGCATAGTCTGAATAGATAGCAAAATACAACTAATAATGAACTCTTTTATAGTGATCATTTTTCTAAGGCACAAATTAAATCCTATTTTTGGCTGTGAACTTAATAAAGCTGTAAAGAGGGATTACAGTATTAGCTAACATGACACTAGTGATATTATTTGACATATTGATATACGAGCATGATTAATATGATGACGTCACATATCCAGTCATCATGTTAACGCGTCTGACTTCCTGGTTCTTCAGTCACTTCCTCCGCACAGCTTCAGGAGCAGCTTCTTGTAATCGCCAGATGTGTCACCCTGAGGATTTGAGAAAAATAATATGCTAAAAAAATATTCAGAACAGTCACAATTCTATTTCTAGCTACAGAAGCATAAATAAACTCTTAAATGTATTACTTAATTAAGCTTAAAAAAATTACTTATATATATATATATATATTATATATATAAATAATTGAAAATGAATAATTAAAAACAAAAATGTTTCTAAAGTTTATCTTTGATAATATATATATATATATATATATATATATATATATATATATATATATATATATTTTAAATAATAACAATAAAAAAAATTTAAAAAATTCGAAAACAAAATCTGGTCTCACTTCATTAAAAATCTTTTCATATAATACAATGTAATATAAAGTAATATAATATAATTTTTTGTTTATAATTTAGCAAACAGTAACACTATATTGCCAAAAGTATTGTGTCGCCCCCTTCTAATGAACAGGTTTGACTACTTTAGTAATTTCTATGAGTACAAATCTTAATGTTTAAGCATATAATGATATTCTAGGGAATTGTGTGCTTCTAATTTTATAGCAACAGTTTGGACAGGACCCTTTTCTTTTCTATTCTATTCTATTCTATTCTATTCTGACAATGCCTCTGTGTATAAGGCAAGGTTCAAAAAGGAAATTATTGATTCAGTCAGTGTGGAAGAACTTGACTTGTCTGCATAAAACCAAGTCCTAATCCCAGTTGAACACCTCTGGTGTGACTGTAAATGCAGAGCTTGAGCCAAAAACTCATCAACAAACTCCAATGACTTGTACATATGGGTACAGTCATTTTAGACACTTCCAAAACTGTTGCAAAAGAGATGGAAATACAATTTTTAAATACATGAATGATGTTCCCATGCTGTTGTTGCCACAGATTTGGAGTGCATTTTTCTGTTCTAAGAAGAGTGTCCCAATACTTTTATCTATATAGAAATTATGTGGCCCACAGTGTTGTTGGTGTTTAGTAGAGTTTTGGCTCAAGGTCTGCATTTACAGTCACACCAGAGCCAGTGTTCAACTGAGATTAGGATTAGGAGACATGATTATAGACAAAACACAAAGATGAAGTGAACAGACACTACAGCAGACCTGAGGTCATCAATACTGATCAGTTTATCCAGTCAGCCAATCAAATCATTTACTGGCCATCAACCAGGGGTTACATGCTGATAATGGAGAAGACACAAAAGAAACATCTGAAATCTAAAATGAATTAATCAAATCTAATCTAATAGATTAGATTAAGTTTGTTATTAATACAACTATATATATATTCCTGCAAGAAACAAGTAAAAAATAAAATAAAATAGAATAAGTAAGTAAATAAACTAAATATAAACAGCAAATAAAAACTAAATTTTATAAAAGATTTTCAAAATTTCTCTTTTATTAAAAAAAATCTAATACTAAATCTGCCCTCACTTCATTAAAAATAAAATATAATATATCATAACATATATAATACAACATGTGACCCTGGAGCACAAAAGCAGTCTTAAGTCGCTGGGGTATATTTGTAGCAATAGCTAAAAATACATTGTATGGGTCAAAATGATTGATTTTTCTTTTGTTCCAAAAATCATTAGGATATTAAGTAAAAATCATGTTCCAAGAAGATATTTTGTAAATTTCCTACCGTAAATATATCAAAACTTCATTTTTGATTAGTAATATGCATTGCTAAGAACTTCATTTGAACAACTTTAAAGGTGATTTTCTCAATATTTAGATTTTTTGCACCCTCAGATTCCAGATTTTCAAATAGTTGTATCTCAGACAAATATTGTCCGATCCTAACAAACCATACATCAATGGAAAGCTTATTTATTCAGCTTTCAGATGGTGTATAAATCTCAATTTCGAAAAATTGACACTTAAGACTGGTTTTGTGGTCCAGGGTCACATACAATACAATATAATAATATGTTTGTTTGTTTATAATTTAGCACCATGCCAGAAACCACAGCGAATAGGGGAAAAATAAGTAAAAAAATAGAAACTTAAAATAATCTATGTATTTTAGTGTTGCATATGCATGTTATAGTTTGCTTTTTAAAGCAGAAGAACCTCACGTGTGTTATTTAGCGGCAGCACTCATGCATTCACACACATCTGTGGTCTGCAGCTGAATCAGTGGGTGACACAAATTTCCCACAGCCACATATTGTGTGTTGTACATATGTGAATAAAGCATAAGGATTGTGCAGTGTATTGTACATGTGTGTGTGTGACGTACAGAGATGGCAGTGTACAGCGACTTCCCGTACAGCCGCAGATACTCCTGCCTGATATCCAGCATGTCCACCTCAGAGCGGGACACCATGATGCGGATCAGAGTCCTGTCTTTGGTTCCTGCGCCCTAAATAAAGGTAAACATCAACAGGTCATGCATGCATACTGACCCACAGAGGGATTTTACTAACATACATACATATAATGTTCAGAAAACAAGCCTCATGCAGATCAGCGCTGGGGCAGAAAAACACAGCGTACATAAAAATAACCCACTTCTAATCATCAGACCTGCTTCTGGATGACAATACAACCACATAACCACATACCTGCATGGCTTTGTGGAGGCGTTCAGCAAAGTAGGCAGGAGTGTTTTTAATGCACTTCACTGAAAAATACACAGATGGAACATGATTAGAAACTATACACTACTTCATATTACAGAAAGAGGAATAGTTGATTGAGATTACTACTAACACATTTAATCAGTTGCAGAATACAATTTTTATCATAATCATGTTGCAATATTTTTATTGCGATATTTTAAGTAATAAGTCTTCAATTTTATTTATAAAGAGGATTTTGTATTTCTCTTTTTGTAACTCCAGAAATCAGAAAATACTGTCAACAGCCAGGAAAAATACATTTTTAACATGCTTTTAGGAGTAAAATGCTATATAAACCAGATCAAATGATATATGAACAAACCCCACAGTAAAAATCTTTAGAATATAACCAGGAATAAAACTGCTAAGTTTTGTGTGTGTATGTGCTGCTGAAGAGAAGAAAAAACTTTTAGAGATATGTATTGCAACTGAAATCTACAGACACAAACAGATAAAGTGCAATAATAAAATCAGGTCGAATGAGATATGAACAAACCCCTCGGTAAAAACATTCAGATTATATACTGAAATAAAACTGTAAGTTTTGGTGTATGTAAGTGCTGCTGAAGTAGAGAAAAAACTCTTTTGAGAAAACCTCCTTTAAAGAAATGTACTGTAAATGAAATTTAAAGCCAAAAACATAAAATGCAATAATAAATCAGGCCAATGATATATGGACAAAACCCTCAGTAAAAACCTTCAGAATATAGACAGGAATAAAACTGCTAAGTTTGGTGTTTGTAAGTGCTGCTGAAGTAGAGGAAAAACTTTTAGAGATATGTATTGTAATTGAAATCAACAGATGCGAATAGTTAAAAGTGCAATAAAACAAACACATAAATGTGTATTTTGGATGTTTTCCTTTCACTAGTCTAAAAAAAACTCAAGTTTCGGAAGCAAAACAGCCCAAAATCTTAGAATTGAGACCTATGCATGAAAAAAACAAAACAATGGTTTTGCCTATTGTGTCCTGTTTGCATATGCAAAACATTAAGGCATTTTACTCATCATAACCTCCGATCTGCATCTTATTCAAAACAACTGATTCTATTCCAGGCCGGTAATTGGCTGTTTTCTCGTCGCTGCCTGCTTCATCTAGGTCAGCTCTTGGCTGATGTTTCTGCTCAGGACCAATCAGAGCTCAGTACCCACCCACTGCCACCATTCCAGACTCCACGTTTCCAGACATCTCACTGCAGATGCTCTTCTCAATGTCTTTGCCACACATCTGCTGGTACTCATGAAACACTGCGAAAGACGACATGTCCAAATGTTACAGACAATCTGTACAAACCTGGTGTGGTGCATCATTAAATCTGCATTATCAGTGAATAATGACTTCATATTCAGTCTGTTCCTTACACAAAACTATCATACGACTTCTAATATAGTGCATAAGTCAAATGTCGACTTATGAGATTTTAAGCTTTTTTTTTGGTTCTTTTTAGAGCTTGACAGGTTTGGAATTTCATTTATGGCAATTATGGTCTAAGAAAGAGCTAATAAAGTAGAGAAAATAATTGAAAACAGCAACAGCAGTTGAGGATGTTTCATCTGATTCAGGGAACTCAAGTGAATAAATCTCTTTCTAGTTGACTGCTTTTGAACAGATTGTCCTAGTTAGGGAAATAACTTGTGTATTTCTGTGGCCGTCTAACCGCAGCGGGCTGATGGTTTTTACCTTGTCTCAGATGAGGTTTACTGCGAGCGCACAGAATCGCATTAAACTGAGACTCGTCCGTGCCCACTTTATTCTCTCCTGCAGTGTAGAGTTTCTGCAACACAGAAAACACACAAATGCATGTAAGTGGACCACAGCAGCCTAAAATGCACATTTACATTAAAACGTGAATTTGTTTAGGCAAATCAAGACTTTTCTCCAACCTGAGCATCCTGCTTGGCCAGAGAAATGTCCACAGTCTCTCTCTCGTCTCGATTACCCTGAAAACAAAAGATAGAAAGCATTTTATCTGTACAGTTCAGATTTCACTTCTAGTTTTCAAAGGGAAATGGATAGTTTGTGTTGGTCTGCATGCAGTGTTGGGATTGTTTTTCTTACATATTTTCTTCTTTGTCCTTTTCATTTAAAAATAATATATATTTTAGTAAATAAATTATATGGTAAAGGAAATAAAATAACCTAAATATTATGTGAAAATCTTAAAACTTAAAAAAAGACTAAAATAAATACTGAAAAGTTTAAGTACTAAAATTATCAAAACTAAAATAAATTGAAATGAATGTTGTAACAAACTAAAATTAAAATGAAAACTGACTATATAAAAATAAAAGCAATTACTATTAAATTAAAAGCTACTAAATTTGATTTTGTGTTGCGTATGCATTACTATTACTATGCAAAGCTATTACTATACTATAAGAAATAATACTAGCTCAAAGTATTACTTAAAATATTATAATAATATGAAATGTCAATTTTTTTTTTTTACAAGATTACAATGTTTTATAAATCACCTACATTTCCATTTGTATTGCTACTTTTTATTTCTGCTTAAAGTTAAGTTAAATTAAATTAAATTACATTAAATTTTAAGACAAAAAAAAAAAAAACAACAACTGGAAAACAAAACCAAGAGGTTTTGGCTATCTGAAAAAAAAACGGCTGCAAGTTTGATTTACAATAAACTGTAATCAATAAATTATATTTACATAGATATTTTCTTGTTATTGTTCATATTTTTAAAGATATGGGTAAAAAGTCTGCGATTAATGATCCTCAATGCATCAGATGCCCAACGAGAGTAATATGTAAGATGTAATGAGTGTCTGTACCTGAGACAGAGAGACGAGCAGCCGGCGGAAGTGTCCAGACGTGTCGCTGATGATGGCGTCCTCCAGAGATTTACCGTACTCTAAACAACAAACACTCATCTGAAGCAGTTTCTCATAAACCTCTACTAACTAAACACATGATCTGAGATCTTCCGTAGGTTTGTGAACACAGACTCACCTGCTTTATAGATCTTAGTAATCTCCTGAATCTCAGCATTGCTGCGAGAGGACAGAATCTCTATGAGACAGGCCTCGTCCGTTCCTGCACCCTGAAAACATTAATCACAAATACAAATCTCAGTTTGTAATCAACTGAAAAGTGCTTAAATTCCAAAGCAACTTTTATAACGCAATTAACATCAAGCACACAAAACATTCGGACTGATACTGCACGAGAGAAGTATGAGAGCCTGTTTATTTATTTCACGCACCCTCATAGTTTCAGTTTCATGTTCAATACATTTGTTCAGGCTTGTGGTTTATAATAAATGTTCAATGACACTACAATTTATGTTTCTATCTTTCATTCCTCTTGTCATCTGAAAACTGTTCAATTTAAATGATTTGTTGTGGAGTGAGAGAAACTAAGGTACATTTATGTTTGGAAACTGTTTCATTTACTGCTATTTGACATTATTTCTGAATCTAATAATAAAATGTGACTTTTAACCTACAACAATACTACTTAATATGTGTTTTTGCTCTCAACAATGCAATTTTGACCAGCTGTGAATTAGAGACAAGTGCTTTTACAGAATGTATTTTATATGTGTATTTTATGGATAATAACATATTTTCTGATAACCAGAGCTGGGTTTTTGTTCAGAATCAAGACACATGATTTAAAAGCTAAAAACTTTATACTATTAAGTATCCTCATATTCACAGCCTGATATTTAAGAAAGCTGTTTCCGCCACAAACTAATCAAATTAAAAAAGCAATTGCGACCTTTTATCTCACAATTCTGTTTTTTTTCTCACTAAACATAACGAACGAACCAAATATAAACTCAGAATTGCAAGATATAATCTCAAAATGTGACTTTTTTAAATCTAAATTCTGAGTTTATGTCTATGTTTGTGTTTACTTTTTTTAAGGCATGGAATAAAAAATAAAAAAAGATAATTGCAGCTTTTAATCTCTCAATTCTGTCTTTTTTCCTCACAATTTAAAGTTTATATCTCACAATTCTGAGTTTATATCATGCAATTCTGAGGAAAAAAGTAAGAATTGTGAGATAAAAGGTTGCAATCACCTTTTTTATTTTTTATTCTGTAGCAGAAACAAAAAAAAAAACAAACAATTGTGAGATGCAAGCTCGTAATTCAGAGAAACAAAGCCTGAGTCTAGTTAAGAAACAGAGAAAACTGAGAATTCTCAAGGAACAAAGTCAGAATTGTGAGATAAAGTCACAATTACTTTTATTATTTTTTATCCCGTGGCAGAAATGAGCTTCCAAATATATTTAGTTTTCAGTTGCTTAATCGTCAGGATTCTTTCATATTTTCAGCATATTTTTCCAGTGTGGGATGATAATCACAGACTCGGAGCGCGTCATTCATTCCAGTCTGGCAGTATTTCTGCCCTCGACTCTGTAATTATGTGTCTGTGTTTCATTAATGAGTGCAGCAGCATATGCGATTAAGCGAAAGCATGCTTGGCTTGTATATTGGTACGTTTCCCTGCGTACTACACTGGGATAAAGCGCTCAGCTTTTATCAGCATTGAATGTACGACTGGCCAAATCAGTCACTTATGAGGTTGTATTTCAGCCTATGCGATGTAGATGGCAAGGCAGCTTGCTAGGATTTGGAAAAGAGATGTTCAAACAATTGACCGATATATCTAGTATCTGAGTGGATTTGCACATATTTTCCTAAAAACTTAAGGGAAAGAAAGTAAATCTCACCGCTATGGCCTCCCTGAGTTCAGAGGCATCGAACTGCGTAGGAGCCTTCAGCATGGCCAGCACCAGACTTTCAAAGTTTCCAGTCAGCTCCGACTTCAGTTCGCTCATCAGATCCTGCAAAGCAGTTTAAACGCAAAGCTATACGTAAGAAACCACAACACAGTCTTTCAAATTATCAGGTACTTGATGCGTAATTCCTCATGTGTTCACCTTGCCGTAAGTGGTTTTATACGCCGCCTTCAACGGCACGCGCTGCTTGCTGGATCGACTGCCGAGAAGCTCAATAATGGCGTTTTCATCGGTTCCTGCAAGCAAAACACATTCAGCTCTCTGTATTTTAAGACATGTGAATGCACAGTATACAAAACATTTTTTGTTTTTTGGTGAATTTCTTCTCACCGAAGCCCTTTGTGGCTTTCCGCAACACCTCGACGTCTCTGAGCGGATCGGCGCCAGGAAAGTCCTTGATGGTACCGCGGTATCCCTTCTAAACATAAACACAACAAACTCTTCCAATCAGTCACATATTACAATGTGATTTTAAATTTTTTATATTTCCATTTTTATTGAAATTGCATTTTATTAGAAATTGCAAATAAATAAATAAAATGCATTTAAAAATCAACTAATTCATTTTTCTAGAATTAACCATGATTATCTGATTAATTGCAATATCTGCTTAATGGCATCTTTTTTACTAAGTACTGATTATACTGGTGCCTCTGTTACTGATGGATTTTTTTTAATTGATCAATTTCTGGAGATAAAATGAGCCAATATAGCCATTTAACATTACAGTAAAGTTGTGGCATCATTTTACACATTTAAACAAGCCTGAACTGCTACAGAACTTTAAAAAATATTATAACTTTTAATTTAAATGAACTAAAAACAATCATCACATAAGCCCATTACAATAAATTTTACATTTAGCTGTGTTAATTGCTTGAATTGCTTTAATACATTAATCAGAAAAAAAAAATTATATATAATTAGTAAAATATATCTACACATAAAAGTATGTATGCATGTATGTATGAATGAATGAATGAATGAATGAATATATATATGCATGTGTGTGTGTGTGTGTGTGTATATACACACACATATATACAGGCGAAGTAAATGGATTGTGAAAGTTATTTCACATTTGCTTCAAACTACAGAAAACAGTTGTATTGTAAAAATAAGACATTCAGCATGTCCAGTTTCCTCTTTCAGTAGGAAGTTATCAAACCACTGAGGTCAAGTGTTGTTATGTTCTGTTTTCTTTTGTGTCTCTCTTGTTCTACCTGCCCAGGACTACAGCTGAAAAATAGTGGTTAGCTGGGCAGATTCATTTATTAAAGTCAAGGTTTCCACACTGTCTGACCAATGCATTTCATTGACAGTTTGTTCTTGGATTACTGGATAAGGTTTCATTTTGACTACACACATAAGAACAGTTCTAGATGACGAAATATTGTAATTTCAGGTTTGTTGTGACCATGATAGTCTAAGCTTCTAGTGGCTGATGAAGCTGAGAGTCCCTCACATTGACAGCAGGACCGGCCGGTGGTGTCGGTCCGGTCGGGACGCCCCCTCCGTACCCGGGCATAGACGGGTTTGGAACACCTGGGTACGCTGGCATGGGCTGCTGTCCCGGCGCTGGGCCCCCGGGGTAACCCTGAGGCATTCCTCCACCCGGCTGCACAGATCACAGGACATTTATGAGATGGGTCACATGATGCAGACTTCAGTAGTAGAGCTTAATCGATCTAATTCTGTAGTGCATTTAAAATACATCACACAACTGATTATGCACAATAAAAGAGGCAGAAATAAAGGGATTCTTACAGCTCCAAAGCCGGGTTGGCCGCCCCATCCACCTGCTAACAACACAAATAACTCAAATAACTATATAACAATACAGACACAAAGCCCATCAAAGCACAAAAAACAATGCAAAGAATTATGCAACTATATTGTATTTTTTCATTACACATTAAGCATAAAAAAACAGAAACAGATGCATTTGAAAATAAACACTTTCAAGGCCATATGAAATCCTTTTTTTTCTAAAAACATTTTCTTAAAAAATTCTTAGCTTTCTGTTTTACTTTTTCTGTATTCTGTTTTCATGTTTTGATTAAATTTTAATAATAAAAAAGGATGTCTAAGCAATCAAATTAAAACTAACAATTTTAAGATTATCTTTATGAAATGTTTTTGTTTTTTTAAAGAAATTCTGTGTGGTCTGTTTTAATTTTTATGGAATTTGTGTATTATGATTTAATACAAATATGATCAAAAAGGGCAGTAATCAAATAAATTAATAAAATAAATAAATATATAATAATAATAATAATAATAATAATAATAATATTATATATATATATATATATATATATATATATAAATAAATAAAAAATACAATATACTTAATTATTGAAAAATGATGCATCATAGATGGAACTGATGCATTTCAAATTCAATGCATAGACAAAGGTTTTCCCCTCCAATCTTATTTTTTACAACCATGCAAACTGACATTAGAACTTAAATTATGACTCATTTTTAATTGAAAATACATCCCATTAGTATTCAGTTTTTCAGAAGCTGTGGTCAGTTGTGAAGCCCATTAATAACATCAGAGCTTCCAGCAGTAGGAACACACACTAGAGGGCTGCATTGGGTTTGGGCTCCCGCGGGACCCGCGGGACCCAACGCAAATCTCGCGGGAGCGGGCGGTTTTACCTTTGCTGCGGGCGGGAGTGGGCGGTCAGAAAATTTCGCGGGAGACCCGCAGGCAACGGTGGGATTTGGTGTGTAATAGAAATGGAGTCAACACATTAAATTGAGAAGAAAATTAAAGCGGCTGTTTACTTGACAAAAGCAAAGCAAGGCAAGTCAGACATCTGGAAACAATTCTCAATTGTCACTGAAAAAAATGGGAAAGAGGTCAACTTAAGTTGCGTGCGCAAGGACATATCTGGCACATCTGCCCTTAGACGGCATATTTTCTAAGTTCTATGAACTTAAGTTAAAGTTATTTAATATTTTGCTTTGGCTTATTTAGCATACTTAAACTGTGTGTAAACAGTTGGTCATTGCACACTGAGTCCGAAATTTTCGTGTGCATTTTTCCGTATTCCTCATCCTTTCCTATCAAAATGCATGGTACGGATGCGAAAATGCAGAAATCAAACCTGATGCGATTTTTTTTTATTAGGCTACGGACGAAAGTTTCGGAGGCAGTGTGTAAACGTGATTGACATAACGTGAGGTCGTATTTATTTTTTAACCTGCGAAAATTTCGGACTGGGTGTGCAATGACCTTTAAACTGTTTGTTTAGTAAATCGTTGTGTGTATCAGGCAGTAGGCTACTTTTAAAAACTGAGGTGCTGCTATTTGTGCTTTTGTTTTAACAGTTAATGTTTTATAACGCTAATAAAAAATAGCCTACCCAATGTTTTTGTCATGTGTGGTGCTTTGGTTTAATATTACTTCATCTTATTTAAACGCAATCATGTTTAAAGCCTGCTATTCTGGATGTTAAGTTGAACGAATATTTGAGTAGGCTATTTGTGTTGCCGACATTTTTTACAAGCTCTGAGAGAAAGTCCGTGGGAGCGGGCGGGAGTGGACACAAACATTGCGGGCGCAGGCGGGAGTGGAACACGCAGGTTGCGGGAGCGGGTGGTCCTGGTCAGAAATTCAGCGGGAGCGGGCGGGTGCGGGTTTAAGAAAACCGTCCCGCGCAGGGCTCTAACACACACTACGACCAACAACAGTCCCATGATGCTGCTGCGTGCAGAGCTCAAACTAACCGCACTGACCTGCAGGGGGCATGTTGGGGTAGGTCCCGGGCTGGGCGGCGGGGTAACCTCCTGCCTGGGGCGGGAAGCCTCCTCCCGGGGCAGCTGGGTAACCGCCGGCCTGAGGAGGGTATCCTCCGGCCTGGGGAGGGTATCCTGCTCCGGGGGGAAACGCTCCGGGCTGAGGGGGGTAGTATCCACCCTGGGGAGGATAGGCTCCCGGTTGGGGTGGATATCCGCCCGGGGCCTGCTGATAAGGGCCGGAGGCGGGCGGGTAACTTCCACCTGCAGGAGGGTATCCGGGGTAACTCATCTCTGACACCTGCACACATCAGGACATTTACATGCTTATATGTGACCTTGGAGCACAAAAGCAGTCTTAAGTAGCACAGGTATATTTGTAGCAATAGCCAACAATACATTGTATGGGTCAAAATTATCCATTTTTCTTTTATGCCAAAAATCATTAGGATATTAAGATCATGTTCCATGAAGATATTTTGTAAATTTCCTACTGTAAATATATCAAAAATTAATTTTTGATTAGTAATATACATTGCTAAGAACTTCATTTGGACAACTTTATCTTTTTTTTTTTTTTGCACCCTCAGATTCCAGATTTTCAAATAGTTGTATTGTCCTATCCTAACAAACCATACATACATCAATGGAAAGATTATTTATCTTTTATTTTATTCATCTTTCAGATGATGTATAAATCTCAATTTAAAAAAATGGACCCTTATGACATGGGTCACATATTAACAATCACATGCAAAATCACTGTCATTATAATGAACAAATCAATCATCAGCAGCAACTCAAATGTCATAAATAATGTTGATAAAACATCATCAGAGGACAATATACGACACCTGGCAAAACTTCAAATGGTGGCAGTGCAGCATCCTGCTGTATTTCAGTCAATTTATGACATTCACGTTATCTTAATTACTATTTACATCTGCACAATAAAGTCTGCAGTCAGAAGTTCATTCATGTCATTCTACCCGTCTCATATCATTTTGTCTTTGTTTAATTCATTCACTTGTCAAAAGACAACTTGTAAGAGTGTTTTTCCTTCTAAAAAAAATGTAATGGTCTATCATGACTAAAGTAGGAAAGTAAAATTAACACAACAAAAACAATTAGACAAAGATCTGCTTTCTCTTGCTCTCTCTCAATACCATATCAAGATTTTTAGAACTTAATTTTTTTATCCCTAATTTTTGTACCTGATTTGTAGCAACTGCACATTTTTGTTTGTTTACACAAAAACTGCCATAACGTTTGCACATAATATATTTAATTAGGCCCTATATAAAAATATAATGTTACTTACTACATAATATATATATTTTTTTAAAATAAGTACAAAGATAAATGTATTTATTTATTTTTATGACAATTTTTACAGTGATGAGGTACATTTTAATAACCTGTTCAGATATATTTATAGTTGTTCATTTTTATCCCTCATTGCTGTAGTGATTTGCATTTTTGTTTTATAGTTTTACACTTTTAACTTTTCCACATAGTTCTGTTTTATATATATAGTGCTCTTTTCCTTGCAAAGGTCTTATTAATTTCTTTTTAAGACAGTTTTTATAGTGCTGAGTCCCATTTTTATAATCTTGCTTAGGACCCCACAAACATTCGGGCTGGCCCCGTCTGTACACACATCTTAAAGGGGTCATATGATGCTATTTTAAAGATCATTATTTTGTGTATTTGGTGTAACAGAGTATGTTGACATGCTTTAATGTTCAAAAAACACATTATTTTTCAAATACTGTACATTATTGTAGTTCCTCTATGCCCCAACTCTCTCAAAGGCATTGTTTTCTACAAAGCCCCTCCTTCCAACAAGCACAGTCTGCTCTGATTGGCCAGCTGGCACAGTGCATTGTGATTGGCCGAACACCACAAGCACGCGTCAGAAATGTAACGCCCCTTACAATAATTGTGAGCTTCAGCTTTCAAGTTAGTTTTACCATCAGTTCAAGCCCGAAAGGGGAACAGAGTCGAGTGACAGACACAGTGATGATGCCTGTATGTATTTGCACACAAGCCGCAGTTAAGACGATTTCTGACGGGCTGTACACTCCACTGTGATGTGACCCTGTTCCCCTCTCACTCACACACACACACACACACACACTCATGACGCGTTACGTGCAAAACTCCGCATTTGAACAGTCAATAGCAAACACTTAAACTAATAACAAAACATACTTACAGTCGCTGATTCAGAAGCGCCAGATTGTCATAGCAAAGTAGAAATAGCCTTCGTGCACAGCCAGCCTTGTACTCTACTAGGTTCACGAAACTCTCATCCATAAAATGCGTTGCACAAATTCGAACATTTGGGTTGTGCTGTTGTGTTGTAAACAAATCTTAACCAATGATTCCTAAATGCATCTACTTTCGGAAGACCAAATAAAGTGCTTTTGCTTTCGCACAGAAACACACAGTGTCTCCCTGATATGGCTGCATCAACACTACTGCGGTTACTGAAACCATGCCTTCTTTATTTGTGTCAACATTTGGGTGGCGTTAGGCAAATATTTCCACATCGTGATGTAGAGATGTGGGGGTGTGTTTGAATGAGCCGTTTTAGGGGGGTGTGGATGAGTCTTAACTTTGATAAAGAATATTTCTTTGGTTTTGAGACTTCAGTCTTTGCAACTTCAGGGATCTTATCTATGCTCAATCAGCTTGTAACACTCCAAAGAGAAAGGAAAACTTGAAAGCGCATCATATGACCCCTTACATATTAGCATGATAAGGAATCTTTAAAGCCTTTGAGGAGTGAATATTTCAACATTGCAATCCAACACCCAATGTGTATATACCACTGACCAAACAATACATGTATGTGTGTGTGTGTGTGCACCAGCTGTAGGTTTATTAGGTGTGTTCTGCTTATATAGGCCATAGGTTAACAGAAGACTAAAATAAGTTTGAACTTTGGAACTGATTTTCATTTACAGTAGCATATAAACACTTACTGGTCTAAATTTGCTTAGCTTTACTTGATTACCCAGATGTCTAAACTTAGATTAGACATCCAAATGAATAAAATCAGTGAGAATCACACATGATCTTCAGGTTTTGTTCATCTCTCAATCATCGCTGTATTGCATTGCATTGCATTACATGTCTTAATCATATAAATCTCGTCATATTATTGGAGATACAGAGTGACGACTGATATTTACGTCATTTTATGTAAGTATTTGCTATACTGTTATAAAGATCTCATTGATTTACATTACAAGCATCAGAATTTTGGTCATATAAATATCAGCATCTGCACCAAATTGCATATTTTTGCTCAGTTTGTGTCTCTGAATAAAACTGAGCTGTTTTTCCTCCATATTCTCACTGTATCGGACTATATGAGCCATAAAAACCTGATGGATCAAATATGACACTTGATACAAATAAGCTAAAACATATCTGCAAACATTTTTATTTATATCTAGTCTAAAGGTTTAATAGATCCTAACTGTTAAAAAAAACTATTATTTCATATGTCAGGGTTAAAACACCCTCTATATTAGAATCTTTAAATAAATGGTGCACAAACTTTTTCCAACAAAGATATTTAGATCTAAAATGCCATAACTTTTCCAGTCATTTGTAATTTTTAAAAATGTCACATCTCATTTACAAATAATTCTAGCTAGAAAAATAAATAAAAAAATAGAAAAAGACTTCAGAAAATACATATTTAGCATAGGACTTTTCCAGAACACACTATTAAACCTCACTGATATTTCCAAGACCATTGAAAACCATTTTGTACAATTGTGAATTATTTAATATGGTTCTTTAGAATCTGTATATTTAGTTTAACTCACAGTTTGTTTACTTATTCATACAGGTTTGGATCAACTTGAGGGCTAGTAAATGATAACAGAAGTCTCATTTTTGGGGTAACTATCCCTTTAAGGGTTAACTAACTTCCTAGCATGACTGCTTGCTGTTAGTGCGCTGTGGCTTAATTCTGCGTGCTTGTTAAACCAGAGATGAGTGGTTAAACTGCAGTGAAGCTCAGATCTGCAGTCACGCACACGCCTGACATCCTGCTTTACATGACCAGAAATCATCTCACTGCATTATGGGAGAAATGCAGCACATCTCATGTCTAAACATGTAGGCCACTGAAACACTCACAGTCTGACAGTCGCATACTACATGCTATAGTACACACTGACCCTACGGCAAATCAGCATCGCTCTCTGCCTACAGACAGAAAAAAATGGCAGCCGAATATTTCGGATTACACAACTCACACCCAAACCATCAGAAAACACACATCGGAATCCGCTAACATTTATAACAGTCGACATTGTATTGCTAACAAACATCTAAAGAACGTGCTTAACACGGAATCACGCACAAAAAGTAACATTGTGTTACATTGTATCAAGCGCGTCACGCTGAAAACACCACGAACGCGGGAAACGCTCGATATATTGTCGTTTTAACGCAGTAAGAAAGATTGTAAATGAAATACTTACTGTGATGTGATGTGTGTGTGATGTGATGATTGGAGGTCGCAAGTATGGACTGAAAATGAGGAAGTGGAGGGCGGCAGTGTGTCACGGTGGGTGTGACCCGATCCAAATGAAAACACATCCCTGTCCTGCAGGATTGCTTTAGTAGTTACTTGTTTTTAGGAAAAAGAAAAAAGAAAAAGATTCTAAGCTATGGTGGGTTGTTACCAGAGCGTTTTAAACATTGTTCCTTAAATGTATTTTTATTTTGCTACTTATTCACTAGTATGACTACTTTTTAATTTTAATTACTAATAAGAAATCCAAAAGTTTTAGTCTGTAGCAGTCATATTTCACAGCTAACAAAAATATGTTCTAAGTATGTTTTGCTAACGTTCCCAGTTATAAAAACGCCTTTAAGTTATTAATTTTTGTAAATGTGTTTTTTTTTTTCCTTTGGTATACAGACCTTAAAGTAACATTCCATTTTATAATTTTGCAAACATTACAGGAACGTTAGTTTTGAATGTTCTCTGAACGTTCTGAAACATTTAGTAACATTAGACGAACTTCTAACCAAAAAGTTTAGGGAAAAAAGATCCATGATTGATGAATAAATTATGTTTCAGTGCTCACTTTCTGAGAACATTGTTACCGCCCAGATAACTTTAAACAAACGTTCTATTAACGTTAATGCAAGAATGTTTGTTCATAACTTTAAGAGAACGTTGCCAGAACGTTCTGAGAACGTTTCCTGTTAGCTGGGTTATGCCCTTGTATCAGCTTTCCAAATATGACAACTATTTCAATCTGGGAAAAACATTTGCTGAAAGCTATGGTTATGAGTTTTTGTAAGGATGCCAAATATTATAGGCTAATATTTGTATACCTCAAGGAGAACTTCATAACATTTGATTTTAATGAGTGCAAAAACTGGTTTGTGTGGCAGATCTATACCAACAGAGAAAAGCCTCTTCACATGACTAATGCTGACCACGACATTGAATTTGAAAGAAGGTGGCAGTTGTCCAACATAAACAAACAAAACCTATTTGCATGAAAACGACAGACGCTCCTCTTCTCTTCCTCCTATGTCATGTGACTCACGTCTGTCCCGGCCTCTCACTCACTCAGACAAACATGTATAGAAATAAAAGAGTCTTATGGGTTTGGCTTGAGTTTTCTTGTGTAAACAGCAGTGGAAAAACTGGTCACATTTACGTCAGGTGTGTCCTGACACCTGCACTTCATCCACTTCCAGATTAGGGAGGGAAACACCATTTCTAAGAATTTCCAAGGCTTGCCCTGAGCTTTACAAAACATCAGACAAACCATAATAAATCACAGATTTCATTTTAGAACTCCTTTAATTCTTACAATATGAAATAATATTTCTGTTAATATGTAATGTAAATATGAAACAAGCTGTTTAGGGAAAGCAAAAACCCACCAAAAGACACACACACACACACACACACACAGAGAGAGAGAGAGAGAGAGAGAGAGAGACAAAAGGAGTGTCACATTTCAGAAAGTTAAACTGCTTTGCTTTAAACAGCTTGTAATAGATTGACACGAACACCAGAGGGCAGAATCTGCACCTGATCACATTGAGTCAGGGTTGGGTTTTGATTTAAACTGATTTCATCAAATTAAGTCACAAAATGAGTTCCGTAAGTCTGACACAACAGTAAAACACTCTGGGATTCAAAAGGTGATGAAAATAAACATGAAGCTTATTAAACTTTGAAAAACAGAATACAAAGCAGTTATCAAAAAAATTAGAAAAACAGTTGCACACTAATAAAATGTAGTCAATTCGTGACTGATTTACAATACAATAATGTAATGCAAAGCAATATATTATGATTATTACAAGCATATATTTACCATGGTAGCCTACAGTTTTTGTAAGGATGCCAGACATCTGGATGTATTATAGCCTAGTATATATATAGCTTTTGGAGAACTTTATTGCAATATGTTTTAATGAGCGCAAAAACTGGTTTGTGTGTCTGATTTATATTATAAAAAAAAACAACAGAGAAACTCCCCTTGTTCATTTTAAATATATATTTAATTTGTGTTAAAATATGTTATTATAAATATGTGACCCTGGAGCACAAAAGCAGTCTTAAGTCGCTGGGGTATATTTGTAGCAATAGCCAAAAACACATTGTATGGGTCAAAATTATTGATTTTTCTTTTATGCCAAAAATCAGATATTAAGTAAAGATCATGTTCCATAAATATATTGTAAATTCCTTACTGTAAATATATCAAAACTTCATTTTTGATTAGTAATATACATTGCTAAGAACTTCATTTGAACAACTTTAAAGGTGATTTTCTCAATATTTTGATGTTTTTGCACCCTCAGATTCCAGATTTTCAAATAGTTGTATCTCGGCCAAAAATTGTCCTATCATAATAAACCATACATCAATGGAAAGCTTATTTATTCAGCTTTCAGATGATGTATAAATCTCAATTTTGAAAAATTGACCCTTATGACTGGTTTTGTGGTCCAGAAAATGTGTTATTTACTCTAGGGTGTCTTGCGTTACACGCTTTACACAAAAACAAGTACCCTAGAAAACTTAAACTGTTACAAAATTGTTCATTTTAATAAATCACGAATATAGTTTTTTTTTTTTATTGATATCTGTGCTCATGAATTTTAATTAGTGCTGACGCGCATCGGAATCCTCGAAATGGGGAAGCGCGTGTTTTGGAATATTAATTATATTATGATGACGTTTCTTGGTAACCTTCCAATGGCGACGCCGCAGCTTATGAATATACATTAGCCAGCCCTTGAGCTCAGCAGGATTGGTAAAGTGCGGCGAATAATATGCGCTTTAACTTTCCTCCTCAGAGCTGCACGAGCTGTCTCGTCTTGTCATTGAGCAACAATGAGCCGATAACAGTGACACACATCGACAAACACCATCTTTGTATTCTGAGCTGGACTGGTCCATAAGGAAGATGAGTTTAGACGCGGTTTATCAGCCCGCGCAACTTTTGAATTGGGTTTATCTGTCGCTGCAGGAGTCTGATGGGAACTACAGCAACAAACCAAAGGAGGATCTGGACTCACACCTCAACTCCAGCATCATCAGCAGCTTTCACGAGCGCGCGGAGGTGATGATGACGTCACCACAGCCTCACCGATGCTATCTATCTATCTATCTATCTATCTATCTATCTATCTATCTATCTCGACAGGAGTTCAGGTGAACATATCTAGGATCAAGTGTAAACTTATTCAGTGATTTGTAAACATCAGTGTATTGTAAAAGTCATTTATTTATTTATTTGTTTATTGATAACTAGGCCTATGCATATACTGTAAAAAAAAATGGGTTGCATACTGTAATCATAATCTGTGTTTGTGTGTGTATGTCTTGTACACATTAAATAGTTGTAGTGCTAACTTTAATGTATTTTTTAAATAGTTCAAAAATTGGCACTATTTTATTCCTTCTTTTTTTTTTAAAAAAATGTTCGTTTTAATATTGTTTAATCAATAGTGTAAATGAGCCAGAATCTGTACTTTATATCTTCTGTGCTGGAATATCCAAGATCTGATTATGACTGGAACTGGATACAAATTTAAAAAATATCTAAATAAATAAATTGGATAGATAGATAGATAGATAGATGATAAATAGATAGATAGATAGATAGATAGATAGATAGATAGATAGGTAGGCCTAGATAGATGCTTATTTCTCTCTCTCTCTCTCTCTCTCTCTCTCTCTCTCTCTGTGAGTGTGTGTGTGTGTGTGTGTGTGTGTGTGTTCTGGTACAGTGCCACGATGTTTCTATGAAAGCCACATGTTCAGACAGATGCATATGGTCTTGCTATAATTAGTTATATTTACAGGAATATATTCTAGTCCTGCAGAACTGGATGCATTATAAAAACATGCATAAAACGTCTGGTGTCGTCCACAGATATATTCACTCTGCCTTCCCTGAAACATTTTCTTCAGTTCATCCTCTGGCTGTCAGTGATAAACAGCAGGAGTTCTGGGTTAACAAGCACACTTTGTTGCTGTAGAGCTCCATCATGTGTTTTTGTGTATCAGAGAGTGACTGGTTTCAGTCGGGTTCAGCTCTGCTTGACAGCTCTTTTCTCTGGCTCGGTCTGAACTGGTCTCTACCAGAGGAGAAACTGTAGAGACTAACTCATTGTAATTTGGGCTCATGATAATAATGCAAAGTCTTTTCAGTAACAAAAATGTATTAACATTTTATACCGCAGCATTGAAAGGGCGTATCATTCAACCACAATTCAACAAAGTTTGTTGTATGTATTAAAGAATTATCAGTTACTTTGGTTTAGAAATAGACCAGGCTGAATGAGAACGACTGAATGAAAAGCCATGGTTTTTGCTGAAGAGATTTGAAGCTTTAGTGGTTTGGCTCCTCATAAGCAATGTGGAAAAACATCTGAGTTCAGCATTTTTATTATAGGTGCATTAAAAAAATTCAAGGTTCTGTAAAAGAATTTACTGAGATATGAGATATAATGAATGCATTTCCCTGATGCATGTGAGAATTACACATGCACATAATGTTGCATACTATTTTTACATAATGCCAATATACTTTTAAATTCTTGTCATTGCATATTGCATGCTATTAACATGTCGTTTTTAGCATGCAGTATATACTGCTCAATATATAAGCAGTTGGCTAATATTTCATTCTGAACAGCATGGACAATCTCATGAGATAGAATGAAGAAAAGGGTTTGGAGGATCATGTGGCAAAGTCTGTCTTCCTGAGGAAAACGGAACATTCTCTCTCACGCAGATCATCTGCAGAAAGGAAAATAGACCACAGAAAACAATTATAAACAATCAAAAACAGAAATACAGACGGAATCACTATCAGTTTAAAGAGAGATTTTTGTGACAGATTTTTATTATCAACAAACAACTGTCTGATACTGAGAGTAACATTTTAAAAGTTTTATGCTTATGATCTATGCTCTTATTTTTCTATCTAAACAAGCAAAACTTTACAGTGACTTTACAGCATAATGACACTTACTGGTTTAGAAAAAAGACTTAGTAAATACTTAAGAAAATTTACATAATAAGAGCATGTTAAATAATCTGAACTGTAAAATATTAAAAGAAATTAAGAATATGAAATATTAAAAAATAAAACCATAAAGAAATTCTGTTTCTTGAAATAAAATAAACAGTAAATGAAATAAAATAAAATATTTTAAAAAACTTATTTTACTTCAGTTAGTTTCCAGACAACATTTTTCATTTTCGTTTAAGGTATACCTTATATCAGTTAATGAATTCCCTGGAAATCAAACCCATGACGTTGTAACCACATATTATATTTCATATAGATTTTAAATATAGTAATGCTTTTTATATTACATTCAATATTTCGTAAATGTTTAATGCTTTTTTCTCTCTCTACAGACTCTGTGTAGCCACTTATATAAGGGCTCGTCTCCCTACGGCTCGTTAAACAACATCGTCGAGGGTCTGAGTTTACTGACGGACCGCTTCTCTGACCTCTCGCTGACCTCTGAACCCAGAAAGCCCTGCAAGAAACCGCCGCCCAACTACCTGTGCCACCTGTGCTTCAATAAAGGCCACTACATCAAAGACTGTCCGCAGGTAAACACTCACTGCCTGTCAATCATAATGCACAGATATTCTTTTTATTAGACAGTTTTATTAAAAATGTAACAGTGAGACATTTTGTGGAGTTTACAGATTACTTTTAAAAAAGAAGTGATGCTCTGGTCACTGTTGGTTAAACCGCATTGCATCCACCTAGCAACACCTTAGCAACCACCCAGAACACCCTCGCAAACACATAGCAACCATCCAAAACCTTCCAGCAATGGCATAGCAACCATCTAGCAACAACCCACAATACTCTTAACAACTGCCTAGAAACCACACAAAACACCCTAAGAAATGCATATCAACACCTTGGCAACCACCCAGGACACTCTCGCAATCACATAGCAACCACCTAGCAACCATCCAGAACCCCCTAGCAACCACCCAGAACAGCCTAGTAATCATCTAGCAATGACCCACAATACTCTAACAACTGCCTAGAAACCACACAAAACACCCTAAGAAATGCATATCAACACCTTAGCAACCACCCAAGGCAACTGCATAGCAACACTCTAACAACCACCCAGACTACCCTAGCAACCACACAGAACACTCTAGCAATTGCATACCAACACTCTAGCAACCACTCAGAATACCCTAGCAACTGCATAGCAAGCACCCTGGCAACTGCATAGCAGCACCTTAGCAACCACCCAGAGCACCCTAAACCAGTTCTGTGATACCAATGGTGTGATTATCTGACAATATTTTACTGTAACTGACCTGCATTGCAAAATTCATTGCAACAAGCACCCCGCTCGCATGAGGAGCCGTAATGAACGCCAGATGAAGCTTTCGTGTTTATGAAAGATGATCCAGTTTCTTGCCTTTCATGACATCATTGGCTGTCAGAGATGAGAAAAAGCCCCTCGATATCAAATCCAGCCAACACAGATCAGTCAGCCGTGCGTCAGCTCCAGAAACGGAGAGGAAAAGCTTTTATAGAAAGATGATGTGATTTAGATCTTTGCCCTCCACTAAATTTACCGTCACAGCATTTTAATTAGTCTCAGGTGACGTGAGAGAAAAGATGATAACAAGAGAAGAAACGTCCTAAATACAGGGAAGGACACTCTACCGACAGCAGTTTTAAAATGTTTGTGCAAAGCAGATGGATCTGGATCTGAGTCTGTCTAGACATTAGATGATTCCTGCTTTAAATCAAGACAATCAGATCGTGTTCCTAAAGAGCTCAAAACACACTTGTCACTTTATTTTCAAAACATATGGAAAGAACTTCAGAAGAACAGAGTTTGAGAGATTCATGACATTAAGTATATTATTATAAAAGATATAAAGAGTTTGGAATGAGACAAGAAAATGAGTAGAACTGCATATTCTGTACACATTTTAGCTATTTCTTTGTCTTTTTCTGCAACACTCTAGCAATCATCCAGAACCCCCTAGCAACACCCTAGCAACCACCCAGAACAGCCTAGCAACCACATAGCAACCACTCTGGTAACTGCATAGCAACACCCTAACAACCACCCAGAACACCATAACAACTGCATAGCAACACTCTAGCAACCACTCAGAATACCCTAGCAACCACATAGCAACCACCCAGAACAGCCTAGCAACTGCATAGCAACACCCTAGTGATCATTCTTGTAACTGCATAGCAACACCCTAACAACCACCCAGAACACCATAACAACTGCATAGCAACACCCTAGCAACCACCCAGAACTGCCTAGCAACTGCATAGCAACACCCTAGCAACCACTCTTGCAACTGCACAGCAACACCCCAACAACCATCCAGAACACCATAAAAACTGCTTAGCAACACCCTAGCAACCTCTCAGAATACCCTAACAACCACCCTGTCATCTGCATAGCAACACTTAACAACCACCCAGCATGCCTAGCAACACCCAGAATACCTTAGCAACTGCCTAGCAACCACACAGAAAAACCACAGCTTCATTTATGTACCAAGGATTTCAGATGTTCCCATCCCTAAATGCTATAAAACCAAATGTTTTCTGGTTAGTCACTTCACATGTTGGTCAGATGATCTCTGCGTGACTAAGTCAGAAGTTGATGCTGCAGAACATCACAAATTTATTGATGTAACTAAACAACCATCCGTAATGGCACATCTGCTCTGATTTTATATGCTATACATTATTAATATCAATAGAGTCACTATTACAGAATCCTCAGACCTACAGCTCTGATCTTCCACCATCTGTGTTCAGATGAGATCTGATGACATTTATGACACAAAACATCTCCGTATGTCGGTGTGTTCACCTCACACATCTCTGCTTCAGGAGTAGGTGGGAATTTTTATCCAGACGTTTAGCTGTTATTGTTTTGCCTGCCCACCTGTCAGCGTCCGTCTCACTGAAACCCAACACTGAATCACAGCTGGACACGTGTGGCCGAGCTGCAGCAAAGACCTGAAGAATACAAGTCAGTTTTGCACAGTGCTTTGGCTGCTTTAATATTTAAACATGCAATAAAATGTGGTTACAATACAATACAATCAGGACCAAGCACATACATTTTGCTGTATGACTGTACTTTGCAATGCAATGCAGTGCAGTGCAGTAAACTAAACTAAAATAAAATAAAACAAAATATTAAACTTTATTAAATGTATTACATTATTAAATGTATTAAATTAAATTTGTGTGATATATTTATGGCTTGATGGACAAATATTAATTAAGAAATAAAGTAAAACAAAATTTCCTAACATCCAAAAAACCATCAAGGTTTTCATTAGTAGATGGTCTGTTTTCATTTCTGATTTGGATAGTTTGAGGTTCAAATCATCAGTTATAATTCAACTGTGTAACTGCCTAACTGGTGAGTAACTTTTTATTTACTCGCCAATTTTACTTGGTTTTGGACCCTGAATATAAAACTGACACAAATCTGCTCTTCATTAAAGGAATGAGTCACCGACATACTAAACTCTCTGGTGATCTTCTCTGTAGTATGTTATATTTTAGCAGTAATCCTATAAACCAGTATCTTCTTTCCCCAAAGTGATCAAATATACCTGAAGAAGTTTAAAGTGCTGAAGACATCTGTTGTTTCTGCAGGTAGTCGTGAAACTGATCCTCAAAATTCAATTAGAAACATACTGCACACAAGTACATGAACTTCTAGCCACACGAGCTCAGTTATAACACAAAATCATTCAGAACACAATTCATAATACTTTCTTACTTTCAAAAGTAAAGCAGCAGATTGAATGTTTTACTGAGCAAGTTATTTAGACAATAGCATCTGGTTTAATGGCACAGACATTAAACTGAGCCTTGAGTACTATAATGCAAGAATGCATGTTTGATGGGAAATGCATCTGTGTTTGTTTACGTGTGTGAAGTATGTTTCTGGCAGTTTGAAGCATGAAGTTTAACGGATCTCATTAAAGCATCTGAACAGCCATTAAACTTCTGGGTGTAACCAAATCTAGAGACCAGAATATAAGAGACTTTTAAGTGGGTTCTGTTGACTCGAGCTAGTAAGCAGCCACCTAGCAACCACATAACAACATACTAGCAAATTACATCTCCATAGCACTGAGTTTTGTACTGTGAGTGTTAATATGAGCGTGTTAAAGGAATAGTTCACCCAAAAACTGAAAATGTGCTGAAAATGTGCTCACTCTCAGGTCATCCAAGATTAGGATGAGTTTGTTTGTTCATCAGATTCGGAGAAATGTAACATTGCATCAGTGTCTCAGCAATGGATGCTCTGCAGTGAATGGGTGCCGTCAGAATGAGAGTCCAAACAGCTGATAAAAACATCACAATAATCCACACCACTCCAGTCCATCAGTTAACATCTGGAGAAGACAAAAGCTGAAACAAATCCAGCATTAAGACGCTTTTAAATTTAAACTGTTGCATCTGGCTAAAATATGAGTTCTCTCTCCTTTATAATGCTTTTGCCGGTGAAAAAGTCTGAATCAGGAGAGAAATCTGCACAGATCAAGCACCATTTACGAACCAAAACAGCTCTAAACAAATATGTGGCTGGATTTTGATGTGAGAGACAACAGAAAATGGACTTTTTCACTGGAGGAAGCAATATTGTGGATTATGGACTTGTATTTCGGTCATAAGCAACGGTTTGAAGTTAAACCATCTTAATGATGGATTTGTTTCAGCTTTTGTCTTCTCCAGATGTTAACTGATGGACTGGAGTGGTGTGGATTATTGTGATGTTTTATTCTGACGGCACCCATTCACTGCAGAGCATCCATTGCTGAGACATTCCTCCAAATCTGATGAAGAAACAAACTCATCCTAATCTGGGATGGCCTGAGGGTGAGCACGTTTTCAGCACATTTTTATTTAGCTTTGTCATTTCATTTCATTTAGCTTTTTAATTTTCTTTTTCATTTTATTGAACTATTTCTTTAACAGATCATCACAGTGTTTTATTCAGTTAAACCACTCTGATAATGTAAAACATCATCTGTGTAGGAAAACCCACAGAAATCTGAATTTAAGCCAGAACACAGAGAATGTAAATCTATCATGCTGTGGGACGGACAGGAATGAGATGAGTGGGTGTTTGACAGAGACGTTACTGTACTACAGATACTGTCAGACATCCAACAACATAAAAATATCGTAACAGAACTCCATACAACTTGTGCCTTAACAAAATATCTTAATAAATTGAAAAAAAATTATATAATGTCAGGGTTTGACCACTGTAGTACCTGCAGTGCAGCTATAAAAACAGCAATGTTTAAGAGCATATAAAAATATGTATAAAATATAACTCCATATATAATCCATGCTCTCACACTTTGGCATTCTTGTAAGCTTGGTTCTCTGCCAGCAGTGAGGTGTGTAGATTTAATTTATTGCATGTAGCGCAAATGTTGGCTGTGGAAATGCAGGTTTTTGGACATGTTAAAGGTTTAAAAAGTGTTATTGAAGAACACAGCCAGACAAATTGGATCTCACAATAATTGTAAATTCATAAAGCGTGTTTAAACTTCTTTACCTGGAGGAATAAGCAATGTAATGGAGTTTAATGTAATGTTTTACTGAGGTATCAACTTTGTCTCAGATGTTTCTGTTAAAAATTCCTGAGGAGAAATAAGATTTCTTTTAAGAGGTTAGAAATAGAGAAGCGTTCAAAAGTTTGTGGTTGGTATGATTTTTTAATGTCTTCAAAAGAAGACTCACAGAGGCTGCATTTATTTGATCAAAAATACAATAAAAACAGTAATATTGTGAAAAAGTATTACAAGGTAAAAAAGCTGTTTTCTATGTGAATATCTGTTCAAATGTAATTTATTTCTGTGATGCGCAGCTGAATTTTCAGCATCATTACGCCAGTCTTCAGTGTCACATGATCTTCAGAAATCATTCTAATATGCTGATTTGCTGCTCAAGAAACATTTCTGATTATTATCAATGTTGAAAACAGTTGTGCTGCACAATATTTTTGTGGAAACTGATACATTTAATTCTTAAGAATTATTTGATGAATAGAAAGTTCAAAAGAACAGCATTTAGATAAATGTTTTTTGTAATCTTTTGTAACATTAAAAGTGTCTTTACTGGCGCTTTTGATCAATTTAATGCGTCCTTGATGAATAAAAGTATTAAAATCCTGCTTTACTAAGTGTACTCTCTCTGAATCACTAGTCTAGTGTAGCTCAGTAAAGTTAAACTCACTTGTCTAAAACAGCATGTTCATGTTCCTCAGTGTCTTTAATGAGAGGCGTGGACGGTATTTGATGGGGTTTGAAAAGGGCTGTTGGGAAATCTTAAACTGACGCTTAAACATATGGCTCTGAATTACAGGCACTGCGTCAGATTTCCATCAGGAGCCACTCCCAGAATGCACTGCAACACATTTAAGATGCATTATGGGACATTTTAAGCTCATACATTATGCGCCACACCTACTTAAAAAAAGCATAGTATACATTTTAAAATTTGCTGAAGAAAAGAAGTGCTTGCTCATGCAAAATATAAATAATTATTTGCTATATGGTCGTGCTGAGTGGTTTTTAAACATTTGCAATTACTTCTTTATTACCGGCATCAACTACAATGATTTTAGCATCTAAAATTAGTATGCTACACCACTAGTAATGATGGTCTAAACAAATGAAAACTATGACAGATTGCTTCTACTGTTAGAAAACGTTCTAGTGTTCTAATACATCAGTGCAGATGTCTCTTCTGCGCCGCTGCCAATGAAAACAGAGCAAAGTGAAGACATTTGTGTCTGCTAGGGAGGAATAATTGCACACATGTTCTCCGCTGGATCTCACGAGAGCCGTGGCTCGGCATTGTTCGCTTTGATGGGCTCCAGATGGAGGAGAGCCGGCGACGGCCAATCCTCACGCAGAGAAACTCCACTGTGGAATGCTGGGAAAATGAGGCCGTGTGGGGCGAAGTCCTTGTGCGGCAGATTGAGGGCGTTTGCAGAGAACCTCTGAGGAAAATATTACAGTGCAAAGCTGCATTAATAATCATAAAACAAATTTCTGTACTGAATTGCAACTGGTCTGTTTTATCCATACTGTAGGTTCTTTAAAACATTTAAAACAATTGCTGATTGTAAAATTTCTATGAAAGAAATTAATACTTTTATTCAGCAAGGATGCATTAAATTGATCAAAAGTGACAGTAAAGACATTTATAATGTTACAAAAGATTTCAAATAAATGCTGTTCTTTTGAACTTTCTATTCATCTGTGAATCCTGAAAAATAAAATGTATCACGGTTTCCAATAAAAATACTGTGCAGCACAACTGTTTTCAACATTGATAATCATCAGAAGTGTTTGTTGAGCAGCAAATCAGCATATTAGAATGATTCTGAAGGATCATGTGACACTGAAGACTGGAGTAATGATGCTGAAAATACAGCTTTGATCACAGAAATAAATTACATCTTAACAGATATTCACATAGAAAAAGGCTATTTTAAATTGTAATAATATTTTAGAATTTCACTGTATTTTTGATCAAATAAATGCAGCCTTCACTGTAAAAAAAAAAAAAGGTTGTTTCATCTTAAAATAATTTGTTACCACGTTGACTTATTTTTTTTTTAGTTTAGTCAACTAAAATATCCAAGTTGTCACTTAACATTAAATAACTTAAAAAAATTTAAGTTAGTGGGGTATCAAACAGCTTACATTCGATTAAGTTGAAACTATTTTTATTTTTATTTTACAGTGTTGGTGAGCAGAAGAGACTTCTTTCAAAAACATTGATACATCTTGCTGACCCCAAACTCTGTATATGAACATATATATCTATAAGACAGAGGAAATGAGCAGAGGAATCGCTGACACTGTATTACAGCGTGCACGTGTGTGTGTGTGTGTGTGTGTGTGTGTGTGTGGACAGTGGAAAGAGTGAGTGCTGTTTGTCTTCAGCTCTGATAGGCTTTGTGTTTCCTCCAGCAGGAAGACGTTGTGCAGTGTGTGCATGCGTACAATATGTGTGTGTGAACTTTTTTATTTAAAAAGTTAAATATTAAATTACACTAATGCATGCAGCCATCAAATCAAAAAAGACTGAAATTCATCTACTGTACCAAAAATTTCTTAGAGGGACAGGTTATCCAAAAATGACAAGTCTGTCATTCGCTCATCCTTATATTGTCCTGAACTTGCATGTATGCATTTCATTCAAGCTTTGTCTCAGTGTTTTTTATCCATGCAATGAAAGCCAAATGTTGTTTCGACCCCAGGTTTGGGGATCAGATGAAGCTGAGTTTGTCAGTTTTGTTGTTTGATTAATATATTTTGTTGTTGATGTCAAAGGCAGTGCATCCAGTTGAACTCAATGGGATTTAGGTGCTAAATCAATCATCAACATATACTACATGCACAGGTCATGAGATATGAACCTTTACAACTGGAACGGCGTTGAGCAGGGTTATTATAAAAAAAACTATAAAAGTATATCTCATTGATACTAAAATATCCCAGGTGTTGTAAAATCCTGAAACAATCAGTGAAGAATCAGTTGTTCAGATGCTCATACCTTCAGTGAATGTTTGGTGACCTTCTGTTATGATTCAACACATCAATCTGTCCGGTTTACACGCTGTAAACTATCCTTTAGTCTGAGTTCAGTGAATGAAAACAGGCTTTGACTCTCTGAAGGGTGTGTGTGTGTTTGACTCACATTTCTAGTTGCTAATATTTGGTCGTGTCTCCACCAAAGTCCTGCAGCTGGACTCGATGATGATGGCGATGACGGCTCCTCCAAAGTATTCATCGTATAGAGCGGGGTTACAGGGGCCCCTCAGTGGCCCCGAGGGACACAGAGAATAAACTCTGAGAGCCCATGATCTATACTGTAAAAAAGCAATTGAATTTTAGGTTCTCTCAACTGCTGTCTTACAAAAAGCCTTTAGTAACACTACTTTGTTTGCAACTTTTTTTTTCACAATCTCAAGTTTATATTTCGCAATACTGACTTTTTTCTCAGAAATCAGAAATCTTTTTTTCTTGCAGTTGTTTATATTTTGCAATTCTATTTTTCTCTGAATTCTGGGTTTATATCTTGCAATTTTGACTGTTTTTCTGAGAAGTCTCTGTTTATGTCTTGCAATCCTGAATTTTTTGTTTATGCCACGGTACAAAAAACATTTACAGTATGTGTGACTTTTGGCTTTTCTTATCAGAATTGCAAGTTTATATTTTGAATTTTTTCTTGGAATGGCAAGAAATAATTGTGAGAAAAAAGTTGCAATTACTACTTTTTACTCCGTGGCGGAAATAATCTTGCATAGATAGTTGACTTGAAAAGCAAAATTCTCTTGTCATTTACTCTCCATTGTGTCGCTTCAAAATCGCATGACTTTCTCTTGTACAAAAACGAAATGTTTAATAGAATAACGGTGTTTAATTTGCAGTAGTAGATCAGGGTCGGTTTTCTGAATCACGGGTGTTTTGGGGCGTGAGGCAGCAGTCGTCTTTCATGTGGCTGTCAACATCTTCCTTTCATTCACTCACATTTCAGAGATTGTTGGTGGTCAGAAACGCTCAGATTCCAGCTGTGATTACAGACCACCGAATAAACATCTCCTCCCTCCAGCAGCGCTTTCATGTCACTGTTACGTCACAATTCAACAACGCTCCAGTCGGACGTCCTACAAATCAAGCTACTTTTTTTTCTTTTTTGGAAAGAATGTATACTTTTATTCAGCGAGGACGCATTAAATTGATCAAAAGTGACAGTAAAGACATTTATAATGATACAAAAGGTGAAATAAATGCTGTTCTTTTGATCTTTCTATTCATCTGTGAATCCTGAAAAATAAAATGTGTCACAGTTTCCACACAAAAATTGGGCAGCACAACTGTTTTCAACATTGATAATAATCAGAAATGTTTCTTGAGCGGCAAATCAGCATATTAGAATGATTTCTGAAGATCATGTGACACTGAAGACTGGAGTAATGATGCTGAAAATTCAGATTTGATCACAGAAGTAAATTACATTTTAATATATATTCACATAGAAAATAGCTATTTTAAAATTGTAGCACTCGTGATTTAGGAACAAATAATATATTCATGAGACCAAAGATTGCCTGTTAGATATACTCCAAATGAATGATATCTCATGTTTAACCACTACAGAGACATCAGAGCTAGTGGCAAATGTCAGAATGACTAAAGCCGAGGTAAGGCTGTTTTTCGCCTGAAGAACTCTTAAAACTACATTTCATGACACAATAGCAGTTGAATGTTGAAAATGATGTGGGTTTTCTCCTCTGCCATTAACGCTCACTGGTTGGTGCGAAATGCATTCTGGGATACCTGGCTGCCTCAGGTTCGCATAAGTCATCTGTTGACGTGTCCTCAATAAAAGGGGCGGAGCAGGAAGATATCAGAACCGAACTGGCCAGATATGAGCTTTGAATCAGAATGACTGATGACGTTTCACAAGAACAGACAAGAACAGCTTCTGAGTCCTGATTGAGAAACTTTGGTCAAGTCAGTGTTTTCTGTGTCTAGTTTGTCATGGTTATTTCTCTGTGTAAGTTGTATTCTGGTTCTCATGTTTTATTGGATTGGTTGATTGGTTTGTTTGTAGGTAGCATGCTAACGCTCGGCTCTATGCTTTATTGTAGAAGGACTCTTTATATAAAACCTTTCGTCTTTGGCTGGCTTTATACTGTGATGCTGTCTGAACTCGTTTGCCTGGAGTTTGAGAACTCTAAAGACTCTTCAGACTACCAGAAATGAGCAGACTGAGGACAGTTGAAGCTAGGCCTAAACTTCAGCACACGGTGATTGTCTTTTTATATAAACTTTAAAAAACACATTTTTTTTTGTTGTGTATGTATTATGGGTTTATATGTTTGAGTTAGGTTAAGTATAGGGTTAATCACAAATCTAGTCAGTCGGTGGGTCCCTCCCTCAAATTTATCGTGTAGTTTGCCTTCTTAGATGTTTTTGGGGAGATGGTTACATTATTCTTAACCAAAACTAAATCTAAAACCATTAAAAAAAATAAAAATAAATATTAACTGAAATAAAATAAAATATAAAAACTTTTTATTAACTAATTTATTAATTAACTCTATTAACTTTATTTTATTTCATCTAGCCAAGGATGCATTTCAAAGATGAAGTACTAAAATAAATAAACTGAATAAAACTAAAATGTAATAAAAGCTAGATATTAAAAATGACAAAAAATACAAAAACTTTAAAGTTAAATTGAAAACATAAAATATGACAAAAATTATATCCAAAATAAATAACAAATTGCACTGCACTGCTTTCATATATAGTAAATTTCACAATCACCTGTTCACAATTAAACTGATTGAAACAGCTTTTTTTTATATTTAACTTACAGATCTCAGTTTAAATGCTTCAGTTGTTTTGATATTATATTATATTATGTTAGGCCTATATTATAAACCTAATAAATAATTAACCTTGTTTTTTAATGGAGTCACTTATGCTCATCAAGGCTGTATATATTTGATCAAAATACAGGAAAAAAACAGTAATATTGTGAACTCTTAGGCTACTGCAATTTCTAATATTGGTTTTCTATTTTAATATATTTTAAAATATAGTGTATTCCTGTAAAGCAAAGCTGTATTTTCAGCATCATTACTCCAGTCTTCAGTGTCACATGATCTTTCAGAAATCATTATAATATACTGATTTATTATCAGTGTTGAAACTGTTGTGCTGCTTAATATTTTTTTGGAATCTTTTGTCTTTGATTCTTTGATTAGGCTAATAAAAAGTTAAAAAGAACAGCATTAATTAAAAATACAAATATTTTCTAACAATATAAGTCTTTACTATCACTTTTTATCCATTTAACACATCCTTGGTGAATAAAAGTATTAATTATAAAAAATAATAATAAATAAGAAAGAAAAAATGTACTGACCCCAAACTTTTCAATAGTAGTGTATATTGCCACACAAAATTTCTATTTTGAATAAAGTTTGAATTAACTTTTTATTTCTCAAAGAATCCTGAAAAATATCACAGGTCCCAAAAAAATATTAAGCAGCACAACTTTTTCCATCATTGATTATAAATTAGCTTATTAGTATGATTTCTGAAGGATCATGTGACACTGAAAATTCAGCTTTGCTTCACAGGAATAAATGATATTTTAAAGTATATTAAAATAGAAAACTTTTATTTTAAATTGCAATAATATTTCACAATATTATTTTGTGAAATAATATTCAGTATTTTTTATCAAATAGATACAGCCTTGATGAGCCTAAGAAACTTCTTTAAAAAATGTACTGATCCCAAACTTTTGAATGGCAGTGTATTGTACTGTAAAAATGTTTTCTCAGATAACCTAAAATGTACATCATTTAGTTACATCAAGGGTCAAATCAAATATAAATAGCACATTAAAGTTAAAAGTTACACACTTTTTTTGTGTGCGCGCTGTACAGGTCTGGTATAAAGAATGTTTTTGCTCAGGTGGCCGAAATGTCCGCCCAATAGAGAAAAGTTTTGCTCAGCAAGAAAAAAAATTAGGGGGAACATTGGATCAGATGTGTCTGATTAAAGCCGAGCAATGCCAGTAATCATAATCATAATCATACCCACACAGGCCTGAACCCGTCCAACACCGAGGGGCAAATCAGAGCTCTGGATAACACCGGGTCTGGAACCATTAGAAATGCATCATGAATGATTTCAGTACTCCCAGTGATCCTGAGCCAATCACAGACACACTCATCCTGACCAAACAGCCCTAATAAGACCTCCGTCAAACAGCTTACATTCGATTAAGAAGCTTCATCCAAACAAATCTGTGAAGTAAACCTGAAACAGACCTGAAAGAGAGCAATGACTGGAGAAGAAGACAGTTTGCACTGATATCCACTGCAGCGCCTCCTGTGGCGATGTTACATTTTGAATCACATTACACAGTTCAGAATGTTACTTTGACGTTACATTAAACATTCCAGTGCAACAAAACTGTAACATTGTAACAGTGCAAAATCATTGACAAACACAGTACTGCAGAAAACATCATCAAACCTCACACATCTGTTAAGATATTGTGAAACATTTTATAACAATTTAGGAATAGCTGTCTTCATATCTGTTATATAATATCTGTGATCAAAGCTGAATTTTCAGCATCATTTCTCCAATCCTTCAGAAATCATTCTAATATGCTGATTTGCTGCTCAAGAAACATTTCTGATTATTATCAGTGTTGAAAACAGTTGTGCTGCACAATATTTTTGTGAAAACTGTGATGCAGTTTATTTTTCAGAATTCACAGACAAATAGAAAGTTCAAAAGAACAGCATTTATTTGAAATAGAAATCTTTCGTAACATTAGAAATGTTATTACTGTCACTTTGAATCAATTTAATGCATCTTTACCAAATTAAAGTATTATATAAAAAAATGAATAAATCTTACTGACCCCAATCTTTTGAATGTTAGTGTTTACTTGTCTGATTCTTGCATCTATTTGTATGATTCTCATCTACTGATGATCTAACAATGGTTTTCTGAGCAGGCTCGTCCTAAAGGCGAGGGTCTGACGCCATATCAGGGGAAGAAGAGGTGTTTCGGAGAGTACAAGTGTCCCAAATGCAAGAGGAAGTGGATGAGTGGAAACTCTTGGGCGAACATGGGTCAGGAGTGCATCAAATGCCACATCAACGTCTATCCTCACAAACAGGTGAACAGATGCTGGAAAACAGCCCGACGTTATAAAGGTGCATCTCAGAACATTAGAATATGGTGAAAAAGTTAATTTTTTCTTGTAACTTATTTCAAAAAGTGAAACTTTCATATATTTTAGATTCATTACATGTAAAGTAAAACACTTCAAAAGTTTTTTTTGTTTTAATTTTGATGATTAGAGCTTACAGCTCATGAAAGTCAAAAACCAGTATCTCAAAATATTAGAATATTTACATTTGAGTTTCATTAAATGACCATCCCTACAGTATAAATTATGGGTATATCTTGTTCTTTGAAACCACAATAATGGGGAAGACTGCTGACTTGGCAATGGTCCAGAAGACAATCATTGATACCCTCCACAAAGAAGATAAGTCACAGAAGGTCATTACGGAAAGGGGTGGCTGTTCACAGAGTGCTGTATCAAAGCATATTAAATGAAAAGTTGATTGGAAGGAAGAATTTGGGTAGGAAAAGGTGCACAAGCAACAGGGATGACTGCAAGCTTGAGAATACTGTCAAGCAAAGCTGATTCAAACACTTGTGAGAGCTTCACAAGGAGTGAACTGAAGCTGGAGTCAGTGCATCAAGAGTCACCACGCTCAGACATCTTCAGGAAAAGGGCTACCAAGCCACTTCTGAACCAGAGACAGAAGCGTCTTACCTGGGCTGTGGAGTAAAAGAACTGGACTGTTGCTCAGTGGGATAAAGTCCTCTTTACAGATGAAAGTAAATTTTGCATTTCATTTGGAAATCAAGGTCTGGAGTCTGGAGGAAGAGTGGAGAAGCACAGAATTCAAGCTGCTTGAAGTCCAGTGTGAAGTTTCTGAAGTCAGTGATGATTTGGGGTACTGTGATGTCTGCTGGTGTTGGTCCACTGTGTTTTATCAAGTTCAAAGTCAATGCAGCCATCTACCAGGAGATTTTAGAGCACTTTATGCTTCCATCTGCTGACAAGCTTTATGGAGATGCTGATTTCCTTTTCCAGCAGGACTTTAGCACCTGCCCACAGTGCCAAAACCACTTCCAAATGGTTTGCTGACCATGATATTACTGTGCTTGATTAGCCAGCCAACATGCCTGACCTGAACCCCATATGGAATCTATGGGATATTTTCAAGAGAAAGATGAGAAACAGTGGATCCGAGCTGAAGCTCAATAGTGCCTCAGCAGAGCCACAGGCTGATCGCGTCCATGCCACTCCTCACTGATGCTGGAATCTGTGCTAAACGAGCCCTGACCAAGTATTGAGTGCAGAAATCAACATACTTGAATTTTTCTGTTTTGCAAATCCTTTTTTTGATTGATCTTAGGAAATATTCTAATATTTTGAGATACTGATTTTTGACTTTCATGAGCTGTGAGCTGTAATCATCAAAATTAAAACAAAAAAACTTTTGAAGTGTTTTACTTTACATGTAATGAATCTAAAATATATGAAAGTTTGACTTTTTGAAATAAGTTACAAGAAAAAATGAACTTTTTCACCATATTCTAATTTTCTGAGATGCACCTGTAGATCTGCTTTCCACTTACAATATCTGAACATCCTTAAAAACACTGTTATTTTGGTATCATTGATATACAATTGTAGTTTTTGGAAATAGTTTGAGTTAGATTTTATTTTTTGCTTTCACTTTAAGTTTGGATAAAATTGTAGTAATTTTGTTTTGTATAATTTTGTGTTTTTGTCCTTTTTATTAAATATGTCTATGTCTATCAGTTTTATTTTAGTTTAGTTTATTTATTCATCAAGTCAAACTAAACAAAAATGACAAATATTGCATTGGCAACTATCTAAAATAAAGTTTTTTTTGTTTTTTTTAAAAATTGTTTTATGTTTTATTTTGTTTAATTTTTTTTTTTAAACAAAATGTTTAGTAATAGTGAACTACAAAAACCACACCTTAAAACAATATATTTAGAATTTATTTGTATTTATTTTTTGTTTTCACTTTAATTTTAGTTAAAGTCTTAGTATTTTTGTTCATGTCATTTTGTGTTTTTATTCTTTTTTATGTCTATAGTTTTTATTTATTAGTTTTAGATTGTTTAAGTTATTTAAGTTAAGTTATTTTACTGCATCAACTAAAAAATGATAAATGTTTCCTTGGCAACTAGCTGAAATAAAATAAGTGAATTTTTATATTTTATTTCAGTGTTAATTTAATTTGAAAGTACAAAAATACTCCTTTTTTAGTTAAGTATAATAACCCTGCCTTAAAACAAGATGCTTTAGCCAAATTACATGAGATTTAACAACGAAGTTATTGTTTACCCCCATTGGCAATAAATCTAACAAAAAGTTTCTGCTTAAAACAAGAAAAAACAATTGATCAGTTGTGCAATTTTCCTTCTTAAGTAAATGTTTCTTGCTTTAAGGATGTTTAGATATTTTTCTTGGAAAACAAGACAAAGATACTGATTTCTGAGCTATAAACCCAAGTGCATCACTGCTGATGCACTGTAAAAAAAAATCCGTAAAATTTACGGTAAAAAACTGGCAGCTGTGGTTACTGGAATTTTACCGTAAAAAATACGGTAACAATGTTTTAGGTTTTACGGTTTTAACTTAAATTTACAGTTAAATACTGTAATTTCTTTAACTGATAAAATGTTAATATACCAACCTATTAAAGTACTGAAATCTGTGTTGTACCTTTGAAATACACTGACAACCAACAAATGCAGGAGGTGATGAGAAAGTCACATGATGAAACAAAGCCCATTACAAGCAGCTTTTAAATAATAGCATATATAGAAGGTGCACAGTGTCATTCACACAAGCGCTAAACACTATCATGGTGAGACTCATTAAACTGAAATATGCTATAAACATTCATTTAACAACATTAGATGTAACATACAACCCTAATAAACATAACTGATAAGAAAAAACTAAGAAGAAACATAGTTATTTCAAAGAAAAAACGTCAAATTCAAACAGAATTTGAAATGCAACGCAGGGAATTCTGGGAACGTCAGTTTACGGTTTTTCCCTGTAAATTTTACAGGAACTTACCATTAACCATTTAACAGGTTTTTACTGTAGCATTTTCACAGTTTTTTACCGTTAAAATCACGATCATTTTTTACAGTGTGGCTCATGGGTGAATGTTTGGATGGTTTCTGCTCGCTTTATTGAAGCATCTGTACAAAACGAGCTGCAAAAGAACATCTAAACTGACTGGAAGCAGTTAAAGCTGGAGAGCATCTGTTAGTTATTAACTCCAGCAAGTTCTTCACTGAGGACTGAAGACTGGTAGATGTAACAGTGTTGTTTTGGCTCAAGATAAAGCTACTTTACTGTTTGTTTGGCAGGTTATGAAGTTCTGAGCCCGGTGGAAATCACTGGATGAAGCTCTCGTCAATGCTTCTGCCTTCTCTTTTTCCTTTAATGTTCAGCACATGTTCTTCTGTATTGTGGATGTTTAAGATGGACATCATGCATGGCTGCTTTCTGACCTGCTAAACTCTCTCCTGTGATTGTCAGCGTCCTCTGGAGAAACCCGACGGTCTGGACGTATCGGACCAGAGCAAAGAACATCCTCAGCATCTGTGTGAGAAGTGTAAGGTGCTCGGATATTACTGCCGTCGCGTTCAGTGACCTCTGACCCCCGAAGACGCCAGCATCACAGTATTCACTGCTTCCTCCCTGACTGTGCTCGGGTTCAAAAGTTGATTACTACAGAAAATGACTTTTGAATAATACATTTGTGGGTTTTAATGTAAACAGTGCACCATAATTAAAACTCACGTTCACAATTATGATTAAATCACTTACCGACCTCGAATAATTTAGTTCAGTGCGTGAATGTGTAAACAAAAACAAAATAAAAAATTCTCAATTATTTTGAAATGATTCTCTGTGGTAATCAACATTAGGCCACAACTCACTGCTGATATTTTATGAAACCTTTAAATATAAAATGTTTGTATTAAAAATTCATTTAAATTGGCCCTCAGTTTAGCAGATTTTAATACACCATTGATACCACACTGATATATAGATTTGCTTAATGGTGCAAGTACTGGATATTTGATATCAGGTTAGTTGCTGTGAATTCACATGATGTGAAAATGAGAAATATTCTTATAAAACACATTTCAGGGCAATAATTGACAGGCAGGGCATCAATGTCAAGTCTGGACTAATGGAAACTGTGACTCATTCCTGTTCTTCAGAACACGTTTAACTCCTTTTCAAATGAAATACTGGATATTTACGAAATAATGAGATGAAATGATATTCAAAGATCTGATGTGAATCACCAAGAGAGAGATCCACACAGAGTCCACTGATAATCAAACACTCGCTGATGTTTGTGCTGCTGAGTTCCCTCCAAAATGATGTCACTTCCTGTAGGGTGATGTGATCAAGGAAATGGAATTTGCTGAAGTGATTTTACCAAAACAGGATGGAAAGTGATACTGAGGAACTATAAATTGACAATGAATTAAAATAATGTTGTTGTCATTAAAACATTTTGATAAGAAGACAAAATTAAGGTTTTTTAGGATTTAATATTCACCCCATATTAACTTCATTGAGAAATTGAGCTCAGTGAAAACTGATACAATTAGCATTTTTAAATAGTGATTTTCCAGCATATATGATGGTCATGAGAACATACTGCAGAACAGGAATGACCTGATCAGCCTTCTGCACATGAAATGCATCCATGTCTATGAAATATTCTCATTTTGATGCTGTATACGCTACATGGCTTGTCGGTGTAGTTGCTCAAAAGGCTTTTCAAATAATTCTGACACAATAGGATGCTGTTATGAAATTTTGATAGCTCTCATTTTCTACATTTTCCATATTGTGTGATTTTATGATGCATCACTCAAGTGCCTGTTCATCACAAAGATGTTTGTGTATTTGGGTAAAAATATGAACAATAACAGTGACAGCAATAGAGATCAGAACATTAACAGTATTAATACTCTGAATGAATGAAGTCTGTGCCTGTGTTTTTGAAAAATGCTTTATAATATCTCATATTCAGTGGCCTCAAAAACTGTGATATGCAAAAACACTGCCGGGTCCGAACGGATAAAACAATCAAATGTTGAAAAAGAAGACCAAAAGCATTTTTTTTTTGGTGTTTTTAAATATCTCTTGATGACTCTGCATATGCATGTGTGTTTTGTTCACTTATATTTTTCAATTTTCAAATGCAAAACCAATTTGTAAGACTGAAGTCCATTTGTGACCCTTGGCCACAAAAGCAGTCTTAAGTCGCTGGGGTATATTTGTAGCAATAGCCAAAAATACATTGTATGGGTCAAAATTATTGATTTTTCTTTTATGCCAAAAATCATTAGGATATTAAGTAAAGATCATGTTCCATGAAGACAGTTTGTAAATTTCCAACCGCAAATATATCAAAACTTCATTTTTGATTAGTAATACGCATTGCTAAAGACTTTATTTGGACAACTTTAAAGGCGGTTTTTTCAATATTTAGATTTTTTTGCACCCTCAGATTCCAGATTTTCAAATAGTTGTATCTCAGCCAAATATTGTCCGATCCTAACAAACCATACATCAATGGAAAGATTATTTATTCAGCTTTAAGATGATGTAGAAATCTCAATTAAGGAAAATTGACCCTTATAACTGGTTTTGTGGTCCAGGGTCACATTTGGTTTCAAACCGGCTTCAAGCACAAACTTCAGAAGTGTGAATGCAGATTCAGTTCATCTAATGGTTCAAGATCTTCTTCTTAAAGCACTGCATGTACATGAGTGACAGTAACTCAGACTGTGAAATATTACTGCTCATATGAAGGCAACGTGCCATTAATAACCTGTGAACCAGAAATGTGCCTCTCACTGCTCTTTCTCAAGAGCGGATCAGTCTGTAGATACAAATAAACCACTGAAACATCATGTCTTATTGCTCTCGGCTTTATTAATCAAACTCAAGTGATGAATACTGAAGCACACTGGCCATAATTCATAATTCATGCATGAGAAGCAGAGGTCTGGTCAGACATGATGTGACGATCTCAGTCCAGATTAAACACGGTTATTAGCAGTATTACCTGAGAATGATGTTAAACATGACATTTATTCACAGTGGATGTAACTGTAAAGGAATACTGCATGTACAAAATGATCATTATGACAATATTTACTCATCCTCATCCATAGATTGTGTTTTTTCCTTGGAATACAAAAGAATAATCTGTTTTTCTGCACAAAACCATTTCATAGTGACTGCAACTTTAAAATTGCATGACTTCGGAAGACTGAATATAATGCACAAGTGCTTTTATGCCGTTTTGTGGTCACTGTGAATTGTTGCTATATGGAAAAGAACATCTTGCAGAGTCTTAAAAATTCACCTTTTGTGTTGCATGGAAATTTTTAACATCACACAGCTTTGCAGAGACACGAGAGCGAGTAAATAAAGACTATTCCTTTAACCAGAAAGTGTCTAAGATTCACATTATGGAGCTTGTGGCTCTTCTGAACATGGAGTAGTCTGTGATTCTGCAGCAGGACAGTAGAAATGACTCGACTGGCGACTCTACTTGAGTTCTCCGCAGTCAGTGATGCTGATTCTCTTGGCGGTTCTTCCCGAGCGAGAGCCGAACGACTCCACCTTCCTCACCACATCCATCCCGTCTTTAATGCTGCCGAACACCACGTGCCGCCCGTCCAGCCTGGAAAACACACAACACGCTCTCATCATCATCACATTCACAGCTAATGAAAGCAGATTCATGAAGAAGATTTACACACCACTCTGTTTTGACTGTGCATATGAAGAACTGGGATCCGTTGGTGTTCGGTCCGGCGTTAGCCATGGACAAGATACCTGAACACACAAAGAAAACATTAGGAGGAACTTTATGGGTCATAACCAGTGCTCAACTGTGTTAAATGACTGATGCTGATTTAAATGCATATTTGCATATAAACACACTCATATTAATTATAACATATATTATACAATAGTTACATCACAAAAAAGATCATTATAATTAAAAGTATTTTTATTATAATAATTATAAAAATTATAATCTAATGCTTTAAAAACCGTATTAAGTAAAATTAAGAAAGCAGTGTCATTTTAGTATTATTTACATACTATTACTGTATATTATTATTTTAAGAACAAAACTGTTGTTTAATAATATATAAATATTTATACAACTAGGTTATAATATTTTTTTCAGCTTGTTTTAGTCATTTTGTTGTGATTTTGTCATTTTTATTTGCATTTAGCTTTATTTTAATTTCAGTTTAAGTTTTAGTAATTTAGTTGTGCTTTTGTCATTTTTATTATTTTGAAAAATATTTCTAATTTAGCTTTATTTTTATGTCAGTTTTAGTTTTAATATTAATGTAACTAGCTTTTATTTGTATATTTTTCAGTTTATTTTTTATTTAAGTTTTAGTAATTTTGTTGGGCTTCTGTCATTTTTATTATTATATTTCTATTTAGCTTTTTAAATTAAATTATTATACGTTATAAATTATTTTATTTGATAAGTTTTCAGTTTAAGTTTTAGCAATTTTAGAACTTTTCAGTTAGTTCGGTCTTATTTTGTTTTTTAATTTCATGTTTTTCATCTAATATTTGTATTTTATTTGAGCTTTATTTCAATTAATAAAAGCGCTTTTAATAGTTTTATTTAACAGTAACACTAGTTGACTTTTACCAGCTCTTATAGCACCATCTAGAGACGTCGACATGTTCCTACAGAAAACCTGAATGATCTTTGTACAGTAAACAATGAACAAACTCACTGACATTTACCATGTCGAGAACACATGAAAACACTCATAGACTACAGAAAGAAACTCACAGCATCTGACGAACAAAGCAAACACATTTAAGAGTGTTTTACCTGGCCCGGTGTGTTTCAGTCTGAAGTTCTCATCTGGAAATCTCGGACCATAGATGGACTTTCCTCCGGTTCCGTTGTGATTTGTAAAATCTCCTCCCTAAGAGAAACACAAATTAGTGCAAATAAAAGCAAACACGTGAAAAGCACACGTTTTTCACCGAATCACACGCAAAATGCATTAGAGGCTTAAAATTTGCAGGTATGAAACAAAACGTGTCATCAAATGTGCAAGAATTAGTCATGCAGGATTAATGCAGTTCTCCTGTAAAGACGAGAAGAGCAACACTGTTTCATTCACGTGGATCATTAAAGGGATTTTGTAACATTAACACAATGCAACTGGTTACATTTGCTCAGGATTCACCATTTCAAAGCACATATGTGACCCTGGACCACAAAACCAGTCATAAGGGTCCATTTTTGGAAATTGAGATGTATACATCATCTGAAAGCTGAATAAATAAGCTTTCCATTGATGTATGGTTTGTTAGGATAGGACAATATTTGGCTGAGATACAACTATT
>JAFVLL020015237.1:57716-100691 GCA_021397915.2 Tor tambroides
TTATTATAATTATAATTATCCTTTGTAAGGCAGAATATACAAATATAAAAAAAATAAAAACAATTAAAAGCAATAAAAAAGACAATAAAAAAGAACTACAATAAAAGCTACAATAATGGTGTAATACTTTAAAAAATAATAAAAAAAGTAAATAAAATAAAAAATAAATAATATTTATACAAAACATCATGAATGTAAATAATACTGCATCAGTACTTGTGTGTGTGTGTGTTTTAGAGACTCACGGCGTCCTGCAGTGTGTGCGACAGGCTCTCAGAGGTCGAGAGGTCAGCGGGGGAGTGAGACAGGTGCGGCCCCTGAACGAACTCACTCACTGATGATGATGATGATGATGCTGCGTTGCCATGGGGATAGTCACCAAACTTACTGTGGCCCTGGAAACGGTTGCCTGGGAAACAGAGGTTACATAAGAACGCGCACATCTGTATTTACATAAGCTGTGTCCGAAACCGCTCCCTATCCCCTATATAGTGCTCTACATCGGACGTTGGCCATTTTGTAGTGCTGTCCGAATTCTGAGTGAACGACTTCATTCCCTATATTCCTTCACAACTTTTTACCCACAATGTATTCTGATTTCAAGTGTACAGCTGGACAAGCTGGAATAGAGTTTGAATGAGAGATGCTTTTTACATCTTTCTTATTTCTGCTTTAACGTTTATTTCACGCATTATTAATAGGCTATTAAAATATGATGCCGGCATTAACTCAGTTTAATATTTCACTAATTTACTGAGGTGGCATCATTGTTAACTTAAAAAAAAATAATGGTAATTTGGTGGATGATTTACTGTAAGAATGTTCGTTAATCACCTGTAGGTAGAGTATTCCTTCTGATGTAAAATTAACAGTCTCCTGAAGGCACTCTAAGACTACTGTCATCTTATCTGAGCACAAAATGCTGCTCGGGAGACTTTCAAGATACTAAAAATAATAAATGCATAAAATTATGAACATGTTTTAATGTGTGTTTATTTGTGTTGACAGTATTTTAATAGTATTTAATGATTATAAACATATAAGCATTACAAAACCAATTAGTAATATACCATCGATGAAACCACAAAGCTGACGCGGAGGTATGTATAATTACAATATAAAGTTATTTTGAGCGTTATTGTTATTAATATTATTTTCTAAAATAAGGTACATGTAATATAAAAATACAAATGTCTGCGACAGCGTGTCCGATTTCGTTCACTCCTTTCTGGTATAGTGCACTCAACTGCCATACACTATATAGGGATTAGTGAATGAGTGAACGAGTGAGCGATTTGGGACACAGCTATAGAGTGCCCATCATGAGTGTTTCTGGGTAATGGGCCGCACCTGGGCTGATGTACTGGATAGTGCTGTTGTTCTGCTGCTGTGGGTTGGGGTTGGGGTATGGAGACGCTCCCGGGCCGAGCCGAGCGATCATGTCCATCACGTTGGGCAGCACCATCTGACTGGGACTCGTGGTTTTGAAGCGCTTGGACATCAACCCGTCCGGATCTTCCTTTATGTGCGGCTCAGTTTTGATCCGCACCGGCCTCCAGCTGCAGGACGGGTCTATCGTGACCTCCTCAAACTCTGAGCTGCAACGACAGGAAGTAGATCTGTGCAAAACACCTAAACCTACGGTGGCAAAGAGAGCTCAACGCACTGCAACTTAAAGTGCCCCTATTATGGATTTTTGAAAATGAGCTTCCATGCAGTGTGTAACACAGCTCTAAGTGAATGAAAACATCCTGTGTAGTTTTAAATCTGAAAGTGCACCGTGAGTAAAGTTATTGTCTCTCAAAAGAAAGAGTCGACTCAGAATCATTGAAACGAGTCGTTTTTAAAACAAATCCCAAGCCGTTTCATGTTGACGTCAACATGAAACATTAGCATATTGCCCGCACACTTGTTGTGAGCGCAGACCTGGGAAAACTTGATTTTCGGGCAAGCAGCACTGCTAAATGAAATCGACAAATCACTGCAGATTAGCGTCACGCAAAGGAGGGGTTTGGAAAAATGAATCGTTGAGCGAATCATTTGGGAGTCATTGTGCAAATAAGGTAAAAATAAATGCATATTATAAGAAAATGAAAGTGTTTTTGAACTTGCATGCATGTCAGCCTGTGGCTGACTCCCAAACCAAAATATGAACCTTTCATAACCCATAATAGGGGCACTTTAAGAAAACACATGCAAACAGAAAAAGCACCAGCAAATGAAGAAAACCTCTTCATCAGTTTGACAGCACATGTTCTGCAAAAACAGAAACGTGCTGCGAATAATCACAACACAACCAAACACAAAACCAAAATTGACCATGGGTTTATTATCGTAAAAGTTTAGTACATACCATGGTTAAACTATGGTTAGTGTTTTGAATTTACCATGATTTAACGATAGCATTAACTATGCATTAATACTATTAACTATACTATTTTTATTTGCATTTATTTTTATTTGAAAAAACTAATATTTAACATTAAATAAACAGAGGCTATTTATTTGCCTATTTATTTATTTCAATAGTAATACCATGGTTAACTTTTGTAAAGGAAGCAGTAAAAGGAGCCAGCTTACATAACATTTCAGAGTTACAGTAATTGTGTATTTTGTCAGCTTATTCAAGCTAAAAACAAACAAACAAACAAACAAACAAAAAAAGCTAAGGAATCATATAAAATCTCACCTTTCAGAGTAGACATTGATAAGCATGTCCCAGTCAGGTGGTCTGTGCGTATTTGCAGTGCATTTGTATTTGTCTGTGTTGTGAGTATTTGCAGCACATGTGCTGTCAAACTGATGAAGATGTTTTCTTAATTTGCAGGTGTTTTTTCTATTTGCATGTGTTTTTCATTTGCAGCGCATTGAGCTTTCTCGGCCACTGTATAATCCAGCTGGTCTGACTTCTAAAACGTCCAAAGCGAGCACTAAATTTTGACTTACTTCTGAAGAGCATTCAAGATCCCCCACATGTACTGATCCACCTCCAGACCTTCTAACAGAGCCGCTTTACTGTAGAAGAGAAACAGAAGATCAGTTCTGCATCACTCAAGCATCTCAGTCGTGATCTGAGGATGGACTGGAGGATCTTACTTGCACACCGGACATCTCCACGTGCCCCGCTCACAGTTCAGCTCTAGATAGGACTCCAGGTCAAAGCACTGCAAGAGAACATTATCACAACATCAACACAACGTTTAGACAACATTACCACACTTACATCTAAATTTAGACATTTTTTGATACCAAATATAATGATCCTGTTCCCTTTTTAATACTTTATTACTTTAAAATGAATACTTTTAATCAGAAAATGTGCATTAAATTGCTCAAAAGTGACAGTGTTCCATATATTTCAAATAAATGCTGTTCTTTTGATCTTTCTATTCATCTGTGAATCCTGAAAAATAAAGTGTATCACGGTTTCCACAAAAATATTGTGCAGCACAACTGTTTTCAACATTGATGATAATCAGAAATGTTTCTTGAACAGCAAATCAGCATATTAGAATGATTTCTGAAGAATCATGTGACACTGAAGACTGGAGTAATGATGCTGAAAATACAGCTGCGCATCACAGAAATAAATTACATTTGAACAGATATTCACATAGAAAACAGCTATTTTAAATTGTAATAATATTTCACAATTTTACTGTTTTTACTGTATTTTTGATCAAATAAATGTAGCCTTGGTGAGCATTAAAAATTGATAGTGTTGGTATGGTAATTGGTACGTAAAAACTCATTTACACTGTGAGAAAAAATGAGAAATTATAAAGACATTTTTGCTAAATTAAATAATTTTTATATTTTATACTTTACTGAAGGCGAAGCAAATTATATAAAAAATATTTTGATAGAATATGCCACATCCAGACTGTGCATTAAGGACTGTATTAGCATCTTTTTCTACCCTCTTTTAGACTAATTCTAGAAATATTTAAAATTCAATTAAAATGTATTTTCACAATAAATATCATTCCCAAGCAGATTTGCCATTAACAGCCATAAAAACATTTTTTTAATTGTTTAAAAGACTGTTTAAAAGACTTCCGGACCTGCACATGTTTGCAGTCGTGGCCTCTCGCCGGCAGCTGAATGCGCCTGAATGTGATTGGACATTTTAGAGAGATTTTGATGGCTGTTTGTTCCACTCCATCATCACCGTTCAGACCGGCACCGGCGACAGACACGGCCACACTGCTGAAGCTCCTCTTCACTGACAGACAGAGAGAGTGAAGGATCATAAATACATTTACATTTAGTCATTTATTAGACGCTTTTATCCAAAGTGACTTTCAAACGAGGACAATGGAAGCAATCAAAATCAACAAAAGAGATTAATTGCATCCAAAATAAAAGTTTTTGTTTACATAATATATGTGTGTGTGTACTGTGTATATTTATTATGTATATATAAATACACTCAGATACAGTATATATTTATATATGTATTTACATGTATATATTTATATTCATATAATTTATATTATATATAAATATATTTAACATATAGACATAACATTTTTCTGAAATATATACATGCATGTGTGTGTATTTATATATACATAATAAACATACACAGTACACACACATATATTATGTAAACAAAAACTTTTATTTTGGATGCGATTAATTGCTTGACAGCACTATTTTTTAAAATTATATAATATATAAATAGAAAACAGATAGAATAAAAAAAGAATAGAGAAGCCAGTGTTAGGTTTTTTTTTTTTTTTTTTAAAGAAAACAAGCAGTTAGCAAATGAATAGAGTGCATGTCTAAAAGGGGCAAGTTTTTTTTTTTTTAAAGAATAGAATTAGTATAGAGAGTGCTAGAGTTAGAGGGTCAAATAAAGTTGGAAGAGATGTGTTTTTAGCCGATTCTTGAAGATGGCTAAGGACTGTAAATACAAGACTAATCACTGAGACTGACCAATAGAGAGACAGACAGCCTGAAGCGGTACCTTTAGTGATGCAGTGTTCGGCGGTGAGGAGTCTCTTCCTCAGTAAACCCTGCAGCACCGATCGAACCGACGGCCGGTGGACCAGCTGGAGGACAAACAGGTGCGACTGCAGAGAAAACACATCGCAGACGCTCACGCAACATTCACCGGACGAGCACAAGAGTGTGTGTGTGTAAACTCACACAGCAGCAGGCCGTCACTGTGATCTGGATGGTGTTTCGGCCCGGCTGACACACGTGCTTCAGGTGCAGGGCTTTGTGGGAAGTCTTGTTGTCGCCTCGTTCGATGGTAAGCGGTGTGGCGTTGACGCTGACCTGCACCGACGCCGGCCAGTTCGTGTACGCCTGCCTGTCTTCGTGATGATAACACTTGAACTGAAGATCCAGATCAGACCTGAGACACAAACACAAGCGGATGTGAACAGGAAGTCTTTGTCTGCCTGTTTATATATCTCTATACGTGTGTGTGTGTGTGTGAGAGTGCTTCTGTTTTCATATCCCGGTGGGGACTTAAACCTGAATACACACAGACTCATGGGGACTTGTGTCACGGTGGGGACCTAAATTGAGGTCCCCACGGGTAAACAAGCTAATAAATCACACAGAATGAAGTTTTATGAAAATGTAAAAATGCCTGTAGTTTCCTGTAAGGGGTAGGTTTAGGTGTAGGGTTGGTGTAGGGCGATAGAATATACGGTCTGTACAGCAGAAAAACATTACACCTATGAGAGTCCCCACAAGGATAGCAGAACGTGTGTGTGTGTGTGTGTGTGTGTGTGTGAGTGAGAGTGTGTGTGTGTGTGTGTGTGTGTGTGTGTGAGAGTGAGTGAGAGTGTGTGTGTGTGTGTGTGTGTGTGTGTGTGAGTGAGTGAGAGTGTGTGTGTGTGTGTGTGTGTGTGTATGTATTTGCAATAGAAGAGTGCTAATAAAACTGGAAATTGCCATAAACTACCTGATTTGACATTTCATTATATTCAGTATTTAGCTACCAGATTCAATATTATTGAGAAAAGAAAAAAAGAAAAAAATATATATAAAAAAATATAAAATATACTTTGACTCTTTATGATCAGCATGTTTAAATATTTAATAAACTTCAAATATTTAATTATAAAAAATAAAATAAAAAATAATTCTAAAAGTACTGTAATAATAAAAAATATATTTTAATAAAATATATAAAAAATAATAAAATGTATATAGTAAATTAATAATAATAATAATAAGTTATTAATTTTATTTTATAATAAAATAATTATAAAATGTGTAATAAATAAAAACAGTGGTGTTGTGCAGTATTACAGTTACCTTTTAACTGCATTAATCATTTCTATAATTTTTTATTAGAATTCATTATAATAAATCGTTCTTAATTTTATTATTATAATAAATAAAAACATTAATAATAAATTAAAACAGTGGTGTACAGTCCAGTATTAGTTACTTTCTTGCTGCAATCAATCATTTTATCATAATGTTATTAGAATATATTATAATAAATTATTATTAAATGTTATTATACTAAAATAATAAAGAAAATTATAATAAATTAAAACAGTGGTGTGTAACCAAGTATTAAGGTTACTTTTTTATTGCATCAAGCATTTAATCATTTTACTAGGATTTATTATAATAAATTACTTAAATTTTATTATTATAATTATGATTAATTAATAAATTAAATTATTAAAAAATATAATAAATTAAAACAGTTGTGTGGAGTTCAGTATTACAGTTACTTTATAATAATTTTATTATAATTTAAAAATTAATTTGTCATCATGGTGACCATTTAAAAATCCCAATGGTGATGGTGTCTGACCTCCACATGAGCGTCTGGTGGACGGTGGGCCGCAGGTGGAAGATGTGATTACTGACGGCCAGGTTGTGCTCCAGTCTGAACGGCTCCAGAACCACACCGTCCCGAACCGGGAATGTCAGCCGGAGCTCCTCGTTAGGGTTACCTAGGAAACAAGATGGAGATTAAGCCTATTTAATGATTCGATATCCTAAACAATCATTTTACTTCTCAAGTAAATGTATCTTGATTTAAGAATGTTTAGATATTTGTAGTAGAGGCTCACCTGGAGGAGGCGGCAGTGCATTAATGTTGGGTTTGATATCAGGAGGAAACAGGGGCTTCATGTCCTGGTTCGGCGACAGATATGGTAGCATATTACTTCCTGGGGTCACGGGGGACGTGGGGTCGCCCGGTAATGGAGAGTGAGGGTAACTGCCCACCGGCCGCGGAGGCTACAAACACAAAAAATTACAACAGATAAACGCCTGAAACTGTGAATAAATCAACTGCTGACTGAACATCTAACTAACCTACCCCACTGTAATGAAAGTTTCCCGTGTTGAAGTTATTGCTGGGTTCCTGTAGCAGAGACAGAGAGAGACACACTCAATCAGCTAAATATTATGGGATTGGATTGGTTTTGAGATGTATACACTACCTAAGAATTTGGCTATATAATATTGAAATATATTTTAATAAAATTAGAAAATTTTATTATGAAAATATAAAATTTATTAGAATAAATTATTATTATTATAAAACAATAAAAATTGATGATAATTTAAAACAGTGGAGTGTAGTCCATTTTTATTGTACCAATCACTCTCATTATTTTATTATAATTTATTATAATATATATATATATATATATATATATATATATACACACACACACACACATTTGTATTATAAAGTCTAACATAATATACATGATAATAAATGATTTTATTACTATTAATAAATAGTAATAAAATAAATGATTATATTAATATAATAAAAATTAAAAGAAATAATTAAAAATTATAAAAAATTAAAACAATTTAAATTAAAATTAAAACAATTTGTTATAATAAATCATTATTAATTTTATATAAATAAAATGTAATGAAATATGTTTATATATTTGTGACCCTGAATATTTAGATTTTTTTTGCACCCTCAGATTCCAGATTTTCAAATAGTTGTATCTCGACCAAATATTGTCTTATCCTAATTTTTTCTAATCTTTCAGATGATGTATAAATCTCAGTTTAAAAAAAACTGACCCTTATTTTTTTTAAGGTTTTGTAGTCCAGGGTCACATTTGTTTTATAAAACTTGACATAATAAAATACATTATAATAAATGATTAATTATATTATTATAAAAAAACTATTTTAAGAAATGTATCAATCACACACACAAAAAATCGATTTTTCATAGTGGTGATGATTTAAAAATCGTATATCTCAAGAATCTAATTTTTTCCCCCCTCCTCTAATAAAACATAATTTGTAATAAAGTATTTTGTTATAAAAAGAAGGTGTTTTGGAGGGCAGCATGATGTTAGTGCAGGACCTTGTAGAACTGTCCCATGCCGGCGGTCTGGTAGTGTGCGGGCGTCCCGGGCTGTGCGGGCGTCCTCTGAGCGGGGTAATGCGGTGACGAGACGCCTCTGCTGGCGGCAGGGTTCGGATACTGACCCTGCTGAGAGGAAAACTGCCCGTTTGGTCCGTACTGCTGCCCGTAGCTCCCCTGCAGAAAACAAACACCTTCACTGAAATCTCAAACTCATCTAAGAACATAAAAACACAGACTCTGGTTTACGGGGGTCAGGTGCATCACCACTAAAGATAAAAACATCACAAACAGACACAGCCACTCACTATCTTTATGATTATTATTCGGAACTGTATTTTTATTAACAATACATACAACAGGCATGAATGATCATCATCAGTATTATGCATCTTCAGCTAACAAAAAACAAGAAACACCCAAAATAATTAGATTTTATATAACCTTATGCAATTTAAATCATTTTCTACAATTGGCACACAGGCCTAATTTTGTGATATTACTGGGGTGAAAAATTTGTGGCACTTTTTTTGCCATTTAATGGGCCATTTTATCTTGTTAATTAAAAAAAATAAAATAAAAATAAACACATATACATATATATATATATATATATATATATATATATATATATATACATACATACATACATACATACAGGTGCTGGTCATATAATTAGAATATCATCAAAAAGTTGATTTATTTCACTAATTCCATTCAAAAAGTGAAACTTGTATAATGTATACATTCATTCCACACAGACTGATATATTTCAAGTGTTTATTTCTTTTAATTTTGATGATTATAACTGACAACTAATGAAAACCCCAAATTCAGTATCTCAGAAAATTAGAATATTACTTAAAACCAATACAAAGAAAGGATTTTTAGAAATCTTGGCCAACTGAAAAGTATGAACATGAAAAGTATGAGCATGTACAGCACTCAATACTTAGTTGAGGCTCCTTTTGCCTGAATTACTGCAGCAATGCGGCGTGGCATGGAGTCGATCAGTCTGTGGCACTGCTCAGGTGTTTTGAGAGCCCAGGTTGCTCTGATAGTGGCCTTCAGCTCTTCTGCATTGTTGGGTCTGGCATATCGCATCTTCCTCTTCACAATACCCCATAGATTTTCTATGGGGTTAAGGTCAGGCGAGTTTGCTGGCCAATTAAGAACAGGGATACCATGGTCCTTAAACCAGGTACTGGTAGCTTTGGCACTGTGTGCAGGTGCCAAGTCCTGTTGGAAAATGAAACCTGCATCTCCATAAAGTTGGTCAGCAGCAGGAAGCATGAAGTGCTCTAAAACTTCCTGGTATACGGCTGTGTTGACCTTGGACCTCAGAAAACACAGTGGACCAACACCAGCAGATGACATGGCACCCCAAACCATCACTGACTGTGGAAACTTTACACTGGACCTCAAGCAACGTGGATTCTGTGCCTCTCCTCTCTTCCTCCAGACTCTGGGACCCTGATTTCCAAAGGAAATGCAAAATTTACTTTCATCAGAGAACATAACTTTGGACCACTCAGCAGCAGTCCAGTCCTTTTTGTCTTTAGCCCAGGCGAGACGCTTCTGACGCTGTCTGTTGTTCAAGAGTGGCTTGACACAAGGAATGCGACAGCTGAAACCCATGTCTTGCATACGTCTGTGCGTAGTGGTTCTTGAAGCACTGACTCCAGCTGCAGTCCACTCTTTGTGTATCTCCCCCACATTTTTGAATGGGTTTTGTTTCACAATCCTCTCCAGGGTGCGGTTATCCCTATTGCTTGTACACTTTTTTCTACCACATCTTTTCCTTCCCTTCGCCTCTCTATTAATGTGCTTGGACACAGAGCTCTGTGAACAGCCAGCCTCTTTTGCAATGACCTTTTGTGTCTTGCCCTCCTTGTGCAAGGTGTCAATGGTCGTCTTTTGGACAACTGTCAAGTCAGCAGTCTTCCCCATGATTGTGTAGCCTACAGAACTAGACTGAGAGACCATTTAAAGGCCTTTGCAGGTGTTTTGAGTTAATTAGCTGATTAGAGTGTGGCACCAGGTGTCTTCAATATTGAACCTTTTCACAATATTCTAATTTTCTGAGATACTGAATTTGGGGTTTTCATTAGTTGTCAGTTATAATCATCAAAATTAAAAGAAATAAACACTTGAAATATATCAGTCTGTGTGGAATGAATGTATACATTATACAAGTTTCACTTTTTGAATGGAATTAGTGAAATAAATCAACTTTTTGATGATATTCTAATTATATGACCAGCACCTGTGTATATATATATATATATATATATATATATATATATATATATTATGATAGAATATTCTGTAATATAATATAATACAAGCAGAATATAAAAAATATAAATAAAAATATTTTAAAAAATATGTAATTTTTTTAAAAATATTTAAAAGCATTCTCAAATAATTACATATACAAATAATTATTTAACATTTTGTGAGGTCTACAGTATTGTTTATATAATATGCAAATGTATGCATATTTAATAATATGCCTATATTTAGCATATTTTCAAAGTTTATATGAGAAAAATCAGTGTACAGTGTACATTATTATTATTATTAATAAAAGACAAATTAACTGTATATTTGACCAGTGTTGGGTAAGTTACTCTAAAAAAGCAATTACTAGCATACATCTTCAACAGTATAATTATATTACTGTACTAATTACTCTTTCTCTAAAGTATTGCATTATTTATTACTAATTACTTTCTAAATCCCATATAAACCTCGACCAGTTAAACAATATGAGAACAGACATGAAACTGGTCTTTTAATTCTTTCAAATAAATAATATAAAACTGCATAAATTATTCTTGAACTGACCAAAGTATTTAAAGGAGAAGGTTACATTAAAAAAACATATGTTTTAACATCAGATGTTACATTTGTATGTTAAATCCTGTATTGTTTTATATAGAATTGTTTTTTAGTTTTTAGTTTTTTAAACATCAGAAGTAACTGTAATTCAATGATGGAAAGTAATCCCTTACATTACTTTTGCAAGGTAACCTAGTAATGCATGATATCCAGTACTGTATTTGACACCTAAGCTGTTTTCCTCACCTCTCCAGGATACGGTCTCTTCACCCCCTGCACTGGCCGTGGCCCGTAGCCTTGCTGGGGCATCCTCTGACCCCCGTATGGCCCCATCTGGCCCCGCGGCTGCCCCATGTTCATGGCCCCAGGGTGGGCAGGGGGCCCCCGGGGGCCGGGCTGATTCACAAACGGAGTGCTGTAAGCCTGGTTTGGTCCCATTTGAAAGGAGGAACACATCTAGAACACAAACAAATGAAACACTTCGTTCAAACTCATTGTTTCAATTAGAAATAATTATCTAATTAGTGTGACGATTATAGATGCTCCCTCACCGGGCCGTATTGGTTCATGTCCTTGTGTTGCGTCTCCTGTAGCGCGGCGACCGTCGCCGTGGCCGTAGCGGTCGCCGTAGCAGCAGCAGCAGCCACAGCAGCGGCGGCGGCGGCAGCAGCTGGTTGGCTGAAGTCAGAAGGGGGGCGTGTCTGTGCAGGCAGGCCCATCCCACCTGTGTGGTTAGGACCGCCCCCGTAACTGCACAAGAGAGAAAGAGTTTGGATTCATGAAATGTTCTACAAAAATAAAATTCTTTGTAACTGCTATTTTCTTCTAATTTTTAATTTAAGAATAAAGGTAAGAATATTTTTTTACCCAAAACATGTGTTATCTTTTTTCTTTAAATTGTTCTAAAGACAAAACCTAAGGGCGTGTTTATTATGATTATTACACGATCAGTGAATGGGTGCCGTCAGAATGAGAGTCCAAACACCTGATAAAAACATCACAATAATCCACACCACTCCAGTCCATCAGTTAACATCTTGAGAAGACAAAAGCTGAAACTAATCCATCATTAAGATGTTTTTAACTAAAATACGAGTCCATAATAACACGTCCTGCAGTGAAAAAGTGCATCTCCTGTCGTCTCTCACATCAAAATCCAGCCACATATTTGTTTAGAGCTGTTTTGGCTTGTAAACGCTGCTTGTTCTGTGTAGATTTCTCTCCTGATTCAAACCAGAACACTTTTTCACTGGAGGACGTGTTATTATGGATTATAGACTTTTTATTTATTTTAGTTAAAAAACGTCTTAATGCTGGATTTGTTTCAGCTTTTGTCTTCTCAAGATGTTAACTGATGGACTGGAGTGGTGTGGATTATTGTGATGTTTTTATCAGCTGTTTGGACTCTCATTCTGACGGCACCCATTCACTGCAGAGCATCCATTACTGAGACAGTGAAGGAATGACACATTTCTTCAAATCTGATGAAGAAACAAACTGACCTGCTCTCGAATCCTCCTCCTCCTCCAGGGTAACTGGATCTCCCGTACATCCCCGGCTGCATGTAGGCCTGGTTTGGATTGGCCTTGGAGGAAAACTGCTGCTGTCCAGTAAACTGTCCCGGGTTTATACCTCCATTACCTCCCGTCATAGGGTTCATATGGCTATTTGGGTTCATCATGGGGTTTCCCAACACCTAAACACACACACACACACACACACACACACACGTGCTTTATGACATGCACTCAAACAGCAGCATGTGGTCTGAACGGTGTTAAATACACTCTCACCTGACTCTGTGATGTATTGGTGACACCCCATACAGTGGTCACCACGGAAACAGAACCTGGCGGCTGATTGGTGTTTTGTTGCCAGGAGACGGAGTCATATTGAAATGGTGCATCACTATGGAGATTAAAAAGGATGTAAACAGTTAACATGTGCAGCAGTGTGTCAATATGTGTGTGTGTGTGTGAGAAACTGACCCGTGTGACAGCGCCGGTTTCATATTGTTGATGTTGGCCTGCATCGGGTTTTTGCCCACAGATGGATCGGCTTGTCTGCTTTTCTGATGACGCAGCAGCAGAAGTCGACCCAGATCCTCACACCACGAGGACAGCAACGCTAAACAAACACAAACACACATTAAATGGGTCATATTTGATATATGGGTCATATCATTTGATGTTTTTCCCTGATGTCCTGGAGCTCTTTTTTATTTTCTCTCAAAAACATGTTTTGAGTTCTGAAAGTCACATGTCTCTCCTCCCCAGAAAAAAGATCAAAAGATCAACGATCTTCAAACAAATTAAACAATAAAGTAAACATTATTACATAAACATTATGAAGGGTGAAGAACTAAATACACACTCTCATTGAGATGCTAATGACAAATTGTCACTAAATTTCACTATATTACCACTAAATTTCACTATAAATCTGTAGTACAGCTTCACAAGCAGACACAACAAACACTTTTGAGTCTGAAATAACCACTAAATCTGAAATAGTTTATCAGGTTAGTGGCATCAAATCTACAAAACAGCTTCTACATAGCAAGCAAACAAGATATCTCCAGGCACAGAAGTATATTTTGCTAAGTTTTCTGAATTTTATCAGATTTGCCAGAAGAAATGGTGAAGTGTGTGATTTCCCTAAGTGGAATTGCAAAAAATAAAAAATAAAAAATAAAACACTCAATTCATCTGCCATTGGTCGATCAAACAGGTAGCCCCGCCCCCTAATGAATGCCATTGGTTGAGCCAATGCTGTTTAGATGCAAATTGACATTTATCTAGTCCTAAATATTGCATAAAACACATTTTGTGGTTAGTCATTTGCTGGCTGACTGTAAAATATCAAGGGTTAAATGTTAATACTTAGTATTTAATATAACTCATTGGTGCAAAAGACAAGTAATTTCCATGCATTTATTGATTTATTAGTTTGGTAAATAGCTGTAGTGGGATCATGTACAGACAACCTCTGCTTTGCATCAGGGTTTAAAGAATCTGTGGGGTGTTTTGTTTGCTATGATACCATCAGACTGTACTTCACTCTTTACTGATGTACTAAGAGCTCTGAAGCAGAAGCTGTATGATGTGTGATCTATCAGAGCTGAGACAGATACGAGCAGACAGGGACAGATCTGCAGTCTGATGAAACACACACACACACACACACACACACTAGAGGGCTGCTGTCAGCTTCACTCACTGATGTCTGTGTCATTTTCTATTTAGGAAAAGCCACAGTTTAACTATCAGTTTCTACCCTGAGAGACACCCGGACAAAATTACAGACTGTGTGTAAGTGTGTGTGTGTGTGTGAGTTAGATCACCACACTGAATTAGAGTTTATCTTTAATTATATACAGGTTTCAACAGTCAACAGCATGATCAAGTCATTATTAGAGGTAGTTAACGATCTGTGCTGGTAACCACAAGGTTGCAGGTTTAAATCTCGTTAGTCTGAATGAACCACAGAAGTCAATGGAGACTAAAAACTCATTCAGTTTCTACATAGAGATTTCCAAAACAATAAAAACAAACATCTGAGCTGCAGCGAAGAGGAAGAATTTCAGTGCAAAGAAAATATGCAGGACAATTATCACAATAATCTCAATGACTCAATTCAGAACTTTAATTCAGTAATTCATTTGTATAATCACTTATTCACAAAAGCTTCATTTGTCATCCATTCAAGTGTTTTTGTTTCACAAACAAAAATGCTGACCCATATGACAATTTTTTTTTTTTTGGACAAAATATATTTTAAATACATGCTAAATATATGTTGAAAACAGCGAAGCTCAATTAAATATATTTTTGGAATTGAAAATATATTTAGTATCAAATTTTATATACCAAAGTAGATTTCAAAATGTATTCAGGGGCAAGAAAATACATTTCTGATCTAACAGTAGCCTACATTTAGGTTAAATGCAAATGTCAGTGGAATAGCCTATAATGATTTCGTAATATTGTATTTATTGTATGTTCCTGGCTGATTTAATTCAAATTTGTTATATGTTCAGACAACAAATAAACCTTTTCTTCACTGATATTCATTACTCATTCAAATTCATTTTAAAAGTATTAATTCATTTTTATGATGATTTAAATAATTACTAGGTTTATCATCAACACACAAACCCCAGTTTGGGAAGCCCTGCAGTAGGAAACACTGATGTATGTGTTTAACTCTCTCCGAGCCGCTGACTGACTGACAGCACAGATTCACGCAGCTTCAACGAGAACCCAGACGCTCTCTGTCCGTCTGTCAGAACGATTCTCCGTAACACTCACAGAGTTACAGTAAGAAACACAAGCCTCGTCCTCTAGACAAGCGTTAAACTCTCTAAACGCCTCCACTTAGAACAGCGCGAGTGTGTTTTACATTCCATTAAACGAGTGACTTGTTTTGTTCATGCTTGAACTAGTTATAAACCAGCAGTGGAGTCTGAGCTTGGCAGAGACCTTTCATCTGATCCCTCATCTAACCTGAACCACCATAATGCTGCAAACACACACACAAACACACACACACACACACACACACACACACACACACACACACACACTCTCACACACATACACACAAGATAATGAAAACACTCAAGCAGTTGTGGTGTATTTTATCCATTTTTAAGAAAGCTGTGGTAAATGAAGGGTTAACGAGTGTCTCTATCTTCCGCAGGAGTAGCTGTGAAATTCCTGTCATCCACTGAAGCGAAAGCAATTAGGAGCGATTGATCCACAGGGAAAACCACCAGTCAGATACAGACTCCAGCACTGTATCAAAGACATAACCAACGTTCTTTAAATTAAAACATCTTGGAACAATTAAAAATAAATAAATAAATATTTTTAAAATGATATTTAAATTATACATATTTTTTCTATTTTCAATTATTTTATTTTATTTTAATTTTAATGATTTATTTTTGGAATCATGTACAATCAAGGGTTGTGTGTAACTTTTAAATAATGACTGTACATTATCTGCTCATTTCATGAAAACTTACTAGATAATGTATAATGCATATACTGTATGTGACCCTGGAGCACAAAACCAGTCATAAGGGCCAATTTTCTGAAATTGAGATTTATACATCATCTGAAAGCTGAATAAATAAGCTTTCCATTGATGTATGGTTTGTTAGGATAGGACAATATTTGGCTGAGATACAACTATTCGAAAATCTGGAATCTGAGGGTGCAAAAAAATCAAAATGTTGAGAAAATCATATTTAAAGTTGTCCAAATGAAGTTCTTAGCAATGCATATTACTAATCAAAAATGAAGTTTTGATATATTTCTGGTAGGAAGTTTACAAAATATCTTATTGGAACATGATCTTTACGTAATATCCTAATGATTTTTGGCTTAAAAAAAAATGGATAATTTTGACCCATACAATGTATTGTTGGCTATTGCTACAAATATACCCGTGCTATTTATGACTGCTTTTGTGCGCCAGGCTCACATATATACATCTTTACAAATGTACATATAAATAATACTTACAATTAACAGTTGTTTTGAGCTATATTTAATATTCACAATGATTTTATAATTGTAGAAAAAAAATAAGCAACATGAATTTCACAATTACTTTTATGCACTTTTTATGTAGTCATTACGTTAGGATTAGATTTGCAATTATAACTTCATTATAGTTCAATTTGTTCAATCCTCTTTTGGACCTATTTACATTATCAGAGCAAAAAGAAACAAAATATATGCTCATATTTTGCTTGAAATATAAGTTAGTCAATATGAACTTGTTTAAGATTTTTATTGTATTAAAGCAATATCACACATGCTATGATCATCTACAGCTGAATTCTGCTTTAAAACAACCAGTCAACATCTGTATTAATCTACTCTTTATTAATATCACAGCTACTGACTGAATATACAAATAAATGGACATGAATATTGATTCGAGTTAACTGATATGTGGGAAGAAAGAAACTAACACAGCTATCAAATATTTAACCACATTTGACCACAGAACGTTGACCAATCAGAATCCAGTTTTCCAGAGAGCCGTGTAATAAGTGATCTTAAAGCGTACCGTGATCTCCAGGCTGGTCTCGATCATCAAACAGGAGGTGTCAGTGTCATACTGCAGGATAACACAGATCGATCCCCTTACTGTCAGACGCTCAGCAGTGAACTGAAGAAGTGCAGAAAAACCCCAAACGCACACCCAGTCTAGACCGACACCACACAGCTATAAACCTCAGATTGTTTCCTCTGAGGGAAGAATCATTCTCAGACAGTACGAGAATCTCCATCAAGCAAACACCAGACAGGAATCACTCTGACACAGCGGCTTTCACTGACCACTGCTGGAAAAACTCACAGAGAAACCTGTTTCCTATGAAACACATGACCCTCATATTGTTGGATAATCCGTTTCCATCAACACAACGAGATAAAGTCCTCAAAACACAAAACCAGATGCTCAATTATAGATGATTACAGATGCTTAGTTATAATTAATAATTCTGTCTACACTTAAAGAACAACAATGTGACGCAAAACCAGATGTCGAATACTTAGTTTCTAGTTTTACTTAGTATATCATACACAGGCAATTCATACTAATTTATTTTCTCAGAACTTATTTATAAATATAATATGTAAGAATTAATTACACCAAATTTTATTCGTTATATATGAAGTGTTACATCAAAGCTCTTGATGGCATAGGGTTATTATAGTTAGTAGCTAAAAATAAAAATAAAATCAAAACCATTTAAAAAAAAATTTTAGTTGTTGTTTTGAAATTAAAACGAACATTAACTTAAGTTAGATAAAATAGAACAAAAAAAGTATTATTTCAGCTGGTTGCCAAGGCAACATTTGTTTTTAAATTTTTATTTAGTTAAAATAAAATACAATTTTAATTTAATTTTGAATAAAATAAAATAATGTTTTTAAAATGAAAAGTATATTAAAACTAAAATTTTTTTAAATTAAAATACAAATTAATAAAAAACTATATAGACAAGAATAAAATAACTAACCAAAAATGACAAAAACAACAAAATTACTAAAACTTTCATTCTTTAATTTTTATTTTTTAATGTTACTTTTTTATTTTAGTTCAAATGAAAACGGAACATTTAAAAATGAAAACTGATTGAAACTATTAATAAAGACTATAAAAGTATCTCAATGATATTCAAATAACACTGATGCAGACTGTGTCTTAAATCTTTTTGGAAGTAAAAATATGTTCTCTAAACTATGAGCCTCAAAAACAGACCATAGTGTGCTCTGCTTCTTTGTGGGTAGTTAGTGTAGTAAACTAGTTAGTTACGTCATCGTTCTGCTCAGTTTCTCCCAGTTGAGCAGCAGGTCCAAAAGCACCATTTCAGCTCATATGGACCCTAATTGATAAGTGTGCTGAGACAACCGTAGACGATGGTGGCGTCTCACCTGCTGATTTGGGGGTGAATTTGTCCCTGTGTGCGGCACAAACAGCCAGCAGCCGATACCCCAGATCCATGTCAAAACCCTGCTGCCCTGCGACACGACTCACCACCTGACACACAGACACAAATAATATTCAAACATCGCTGAAATCTCAGCATTCATGCATGCATGCTTTGTCATAGTTAAATGGGGTGGTTGCGGTTTTGGGTTTTTTTGGGAATAAAATCTCTGTCCTGATTTGCAAACCCTCGTCAGGTCGGCCCACGTTAAACAGCACCACACCCTGAGGCCTAAAGCACAGACGTGCAGGAAGCAATCTTTCATATCTGCGTCTTAATTACAGTTAAACACACATCATGTGTGTCTAAAGCGCCTAATTAAACATCTGAGGGAGGTTTGGTTTAGCCCTTTTTCCACATTCTCCTTAAACGCAGTTCAGATCTGCACGTGAGAGCAAGGACATTCTGCTCTTTCTCTGCTGTAGAAACGTTTATTCACTTCATGGAATAAAAGTTAAAAAATATAATATAAAATATAATATATTTGAACAGAATAAATTCAAACAGAATACAAGAGAAAAGTAGAATCAAACAGACTACAATATAACAGAGCAGAACCATTTCAAATAAAATGAATAGAATAAATTGGAACAGAATAGAACAGAATTAAATAAAAAAAATAAATTAAAGCACAGTAGAATAGAAAAGTAGAATAGATTAGATTAGATAGAAGAGAGCAAAATCAAATCAAATAAAATGAATAGAATAAATGTGATGCAGATTAGAACAGAAAAAACAATACAATACAATAAATTAAAGTACAACAGAATAAAATATGAAATTGGCGCAAAATAGAACAGAATAAAATCGTATAGAATAAAGTGCAATAGGATAGAAGAGTAGAATAAAAAAAGAATAAAATAAAATGTACATAATATAATAAACTGGAGCCAAACAGAAAATAAATGAAATAGAATAAATTAATGCACAGCAGAACAGACGAGTAAAATAGAGCAGAGTAGAGTAAAATAAAATAAAAATAACAAATTGGAGCAGAATAGAAGAGAAATAATAGAATACAATAAATAAAAGCACAAAGGAATAGAAGAGTACAAAGGAAAAGATTTCAATAAAACAGAACAGAATAGAATAATATAAAAAGAATAAATTGGACCAGAATAGAATAAAATTATTTATATTAATCTTTATATTGATCTTTGCACAAGCCAACTGTCGGAGCTGGTACAACCAACTGGTCATATTACTAACAATTCAATTCAATTCAAATTCATTAGTATAGCGCTTTTCATGTTACAAATCATTGCAAAGCAGCTTTACAGAAAATATTAAGTTTCTACATTATATTTAGGAGTAGGTTATTAGTTGTGGCTCTGGCAGAAATGTAGAGTAAAAATCAATCAGACAGTGAACACTATTAACTACAATGATTATATGGTGCGATTGGGGATAAACGTTTTGATTAAGCAAAATCTGGTAGCTTTATATGTTGTTCAAGGGTTAGCATCATTTAACAGCGGATGAAAGCTGCCTGCTGATTGGTTAAGCGACTGAAAGGGATTGATTTGCCCTCACCGTTAGGCATCCCATCAGGCTTTGCTCAAAGGGCCGCTGAAACGCTCGTGGATCTCCACACCAGTCCAACAGCTCCGTCGCCGCCGTCTGGAAATTTGCTGGATTTTGCAGGTGCTGATAAAAGAAAATCACACTCAAACATTATGCTTGTAAAAATGTATTTAGTTGTTATTGTTTATGTGAGTTTATGGCTTTGAGGTGTGAATGTGTGAAAGGCCCTTGAAATACAAAAATATTCATCACTAATCTACAAGAAATTACTGTCTATTGTTCCTGGCAGTCTAATGATTGTGTTCAACCTGCTCTCCAGGTGTCCTGTAGGGGGTGTCACAGCTTATGAATCTATTCAAACACTCTCAGAAGAGGGCGACAACCTTATTTAACTGCAGAGTAACTGGCCAATGAGACGAATGGAGATCCTAAAGGTGTTTTTAAGGTTTTCTCTCACCTGTTTGATGCAGTGGAGCCGGTCGTTGGTTTGCTGGATGTGTCTGTCCATGGACTGGAGAGAATTCATCCTGCTGGACCGTCTCTGACCCTACCGCCCGGCCATCCAACGCTCAGACCCTGAAAAACACACTCCGTTTAGACACAGTGCCAGATTCAGTGATCAGACGCACCATTTTCAGAAGATCACAGAGGCTTTTTGTCAGGCCAGATAGGGAGAGACCACCTAGCAACCAACTAGAACAACCTAGCAACCACATCACAACATCCACACTTTCTTGAAAAATGTGTAAAAATTAGTGATGCAATATTTTTACCCAAACCTAGAGTTTTCATTTAGCAGAAAACCAAAAACAAATATTTTTAATAATCAATTTATTACGTTTATTTAATAATCAACCCTCTAATAAAAACAGAGTTATGAACATTTAAACAGCACAAAATAAAAACCTGTTTTCATGGCAGATTTATTCAAACATTAATTAAACAATGAAGACAACAGGTCAAGAAAAAATCAGGGTGATTATAGGTAAACTGCAAAAACTAAAAGTACAACTTAAAAAAAAAAACATTTATTTTTGCTACTTGAATTAAAATAAACATGACCTGAAATAAAATCTAAAAAAAAAAAAAAATTGAACATAATAAATTTTGCTTGGCAGTTAGCTAAAATGAACTATTTTAATTTAAACTGAAGTAATAAAATAACTAAAACTAAATAAACTATAGCTAAATAAATATTAATAAAAACTATTTTGACATTAAAAAAAATAAAAAACTAATAAAAATGGCAAAAACACACAAAAATGTTAATCAAATTAAAGTGAAAAAAGGAAATATTTGAATAAAAATCTAATTCAAAATATTAACAAAAACTATTATAGTATGTCAACGATATTAAAATAACACCAGTAAAAATTATAAATGCATGATATATAATGCATATATTTCATAAAATGCTGCTCTCTAAAGATGTAATTTTCCCCGACGTACTTTAGTTTGTATGTTTTCTTTATTATTAAGTAGTACATAAATGCACGGCTATTCATTCAACATTTAGATAAACGTGTGTGTGTGTGTGTGTGTGTGTGTGTTTGAGCAGCAAGCATTTCTGCTGTAAAATAATGAAACCAGGTCAGAATATGAGCGCCGATTCCATAATCACATGATATTACAGCAGCGCGTCCCGTTTACATCATCCGTCTCAGACGCTAAGTGATATTTATAGTGTAAATGAACAGTATATGTGCCACTGCAGACAGCCAGACTGAAGCATCCCAGAATGCACCAGCAGGAGTTTGGCAAACATCCGGGATCTCTCGCATACTCGCAACTATCAGACTGGGGGCTGCAGCGGCTGGAACACTTGCATAACTAACAGACGATGTGCCGAGACAAGCCACATCACACACACACACACACACACACACACACACAAACATCCCTGGCACAGACTGAAGGATGATGGGAAACATGTTGAGAAGCAGAGGGAGTGTGTCCTGCTGTTTAGTGAACGTCAGTAACCCTCCACAATCACACGACTCTCGTTTGTGTTACATCACTCAGTAACAAGACAGCATGTCAGATGAGACGCACACTAAAGCTCCAGACATCTGAGTGACACACGCACACACACACACACACACACACACACACACACACACACTGGATTAAGACGTTTACAATCATCACATTCATACAGACGTCAAGAACCAGGAAGAGTCACAGAGTCATAAATGAAACTGAAAAACACAGCAAAAATATAAAGATGACAAATGGAGGAAATAAATAAATCTGTGTAGATGGATTTCTGCAAAAATAGAAAATACATACAGAATGAGTATCACATTCATATTCCATTTTACTAATGATTAGCACATTAAATTATTACCATATTCATACACCATCATGGCTGAACGATTTACGTATTCATACGCCATCACTATACTGGAAAATTAATTATACACCATCACAATTACCATATTCATACACCATCACACTGGAGGATTTCTGTATTCATACAGCATCAACATACTGGACAATTACCATACTGAACGATTTACATATTCACACACCATCACGCCAAACAATTATCATATTCATACCCCATCACACTGAATGATTTCCGTATTCATACACCATCACACTGGATGACTATCATATTCAAACACTATCACGCTGGACAATTACCATACAAAATGATTTCTATATTCATACCATATTCATACACCATCACGCTGAACAAATTCCATGTTGAATGATTACCATATTCATAAACCATCACACTGGACGATTTCTGTATTCATACACCATCAACATACTGGACAATTACCATACTAAACGATTTTACATATTCATACACCATCATTCTGAACAATTATCATTTTTATACACCATTACAATTACCATATTCATAAACCATCACACTGGATGATTTCCGTATTTATACACCATCACCATACTGGACAATTACCATATTCATACACCATCACACTGGATGATTATCATATTCATACACCATCACACTGGATGATTATCATATTCATACACAATCACACTGGACGATTATCATATTCATACACCATCACACTGGACGATTACCATATTCATACACCATCACACTGGACGATTATCATATTCACACACCATCACAATTACCATATACACACACCATCACACTGGACGATTACCATATTCATACACCATCACACTGGACGATTATCATATTCATACACCATCACAATTACCATATACACACACCATCACACTGGACGATTACCATATTCATACACCATCACAATTACCATATACACACACCATCACACTGGACGATTACCATATTCATACACCATCACACTGGACGATTATCATATTCACACACCATCACAATTACCATATACACACACCATCACACTGGACGATTACCATATTCATACACCATCACACTGGACGATTATCATATTCACACACCATCACAATTACCATATTCACACACCATCACATTGACGATTACCATATTCATACACCATCACACTGGACGATTATCATATTCATACACCATCACACTGGATGATTATCATATTCACACACCATCACACTGGATGATTATCATATTCACACACCATCACACTGGACGATTACCATATTCACACACCATCACACTGGACGATTACCATATTCATACACCATCATGCTGAACTATTTCCGTATTCATACGCCATCACGATTACCATATTCGTACACCATCACACTGGACGATTACCATATTCATACACCATCATGCTGAACTATTTCCGTATTCATACGCCATCACAATTACCATATTCATACACCATCACACTGGACGATTACCATATTCACACACCATCACACTGGACGATTACCATATTCACACACCATCACAATTACCATATACACACACCATCACACTGGACGATTACCATATTCATACACCATCACACTGGATGATTATCATATTCACACACCATCACACTGGACGATTATCATATTCACACACCATCACAATTACCATATACACACACCATCACACTGACGATTACCATATTCATACACCATCACACTGGATGATTATCATATCTACACACCATCACACTGACGACATTTGTCTACACACCATCACACTGGACGATTACCATATTCACACACCATCACACTGGACGATTACCATATTCATACACCATCATGCTGAACTATTTCCGTATTCATACGCCATCACAATTACCATATTCGTACACCATCACACTGGACGATTACCATATTCATACACCATCATGCTGAACTATTTCCGTATTCATACGCCATCACAACAATATTCACACCATCACACTGGACGTATACCATATTCACACACCATCACACTGGACGATTACCATATTCACACACCATCACAATTACCATATACACACACCATCACACTGGACGATTACCATATTCATACACCATCACACTGGATGATTATCATATTCACACACCATCACACTGGACGATTATCATATTCACACACCATCACACTGGACGATTACCATATTCATACACCATCACACTGGACGACACCAAGACTACATTACCCATCACACTGGACGATTATCATATTCTACAACAACACACTGGACGACATCATTCCACACCATCACACTGGACGATTATCATATTCACATACCATCACACTGAATTACTACCATATCTGCCAACACACGCACTGACGCATTATCATATTCACACACCATCACACTGACGATTACCATATTCACACACCATCACACTGGACGATTACCATATTCACACACCATCACACTGGACGATTAACATATTCACACACCATCACACTGGACAATTACCATATTCATACACCATCACACCGGACGATTATCATTTTCACACACCATCACACTGGACGATTACCATATTCATACACCATCATAATTACCATATTCATACACCATCATGCTGAACTATTTCCGTATTCATACGCCATCACAATTACCATATTCGTACACCATCACACTGGACGATTACCATATTCATACACCATCATGCTGAACTATTTCATTTGCACCACCACAATTATCAGTATTCATACACCATCACACTGGACGACAATACTATATTCACACACCATCACACTGAATACTAACATTCACACACCATCACAATTACCATATACACACCATCACATAATTTACCATATTCATACACCATCACACTGGATGATTATCATATTCACACACCATCACACTGGACGATTATCATATTCACACACCATCACACTGGACGATTACCATATTCATACACCATCACACTGGACGATTATCATATTCACACACCATCACACTGGACGATTATCATATTCACACACCATCACACTGGACGATTACCATATTCACACACCATCACACTGGACGATTATCATATTCACACACCATCACACTGGACGATTACCATATTCACACACCATCACACTGGACGATTATCATATTCACACACCATCACACTGGACGATTAACATATTCACACACCATCACACTGGACGATTACCATATTCATACACCATCACACTGGACAATTATCATTTTCACACACCATCACACTGGACGATTATCATATTCATACACCATCACAATTACCATATTCATACACCATCACACTGGATGATTTCCGTATTTATACACCATCACCATACTGGACAATCACCATACTGGACAATTTCCATATTCATACCATAGTCATACACCATCATGCTGAATGATTTCCACAATTCATCCACCATCATACTGGATGACTAACATATTCATATTAGTATTAGCATATTAGTATATTAGCATTAGTACATTCATATACTATGACACAATTTTCATATTCATAAACAATGGGATGGTTCCCATAGCTAATAAACTATGGCATTACCAAGGTTATCCCGTCCTGTTCTGTGAGGCTGAATGTGTGTGTGAATCACGCTACCGTCGCAGTAGTGTTAAGTTAGTGTGGTCTGAAATACTCATTCAGTAGAGCGTCTGAAAGCGTTTCCCTCTGTGACTCTGATTCAGATCAGCCTCAGGAAATGAGGCCTTTCCTGTCAGAGGAAGAGAGAGAGTTTTACAGGAACTGGTGCAGGGAGGAACACGGACATCTGAACCGTCAACCGCTGTGTGTTCGGAAGAACCTCAACCCGCTCGACTTCACCTCCACAAATCTTTCTGTGTTTTAACTTTAGTTTGCTGTCATTTTTGCAGTATTTAACAGAGAAAACCATATTTCAGATTTGATTTTATTCTCTCTCTCCTGTGGTTGGAAGGGATGATGTCACGATGTTGTGATGATGTCATGACGATGCAAGTAAACCACACTGTTTTTTACGTCCATATTCTGACATACAACCAGGGTTTCTGCAGGTTTTATGAAGGTCAATTTAAGACCAAGTAAAGAAAACGTAAGTGATAAATTAAATGGAACACAATCTGCCAATACAGTTTCTAAATGTCTTGTATTAGCAATGCTTTAAAGTTTAAAATACAACTTCCAATAGATCTCCTTTACTTTTCACATTACAAAAAAAAAAACATCTTCCAACCACTAGAATATGGAAATAACCTTCTAATCACACTGCAAAAAATATTCTTTTTTTTGCAGCGCATGCAACATTTAATGCCATGACTTTATGAATTTAACAACTTCTTCTTGGATTTAAGACCTTTTTAGGCCTTATATTGTGGAAAGGCAAATGAATAATTATTTTTAAGACCCACAGAAAGCCTGTATTTCAGAGTGAAACAGTATATCCAACAAATGTAGGTCAGCACTGCATGGAAAAATGTGTATCGATATGAGAGGTGTTCCAAAACGAGAGCTGAAAACAGAAAGCTGAGCAAATTATTAGATTTATTCAATTTTTTTCTTTACAAGACCAGGAATAGTTGATTCTGATTTGATGCTGACGTTAATCTAAACGAGCTCATAATGCAGAGATAAAGACGGTCGTCACTGCTGCTCACAATAGCCACTGTTCACACGCTCAACAATACGGCTCTGTTCTGACCGCCTCGTTTACACACACAGTCTATTATACCAGCTAATATTCATCACCAGCTGCAGACACACACATTCATGAATCATGGGTCAACAAACACACACAGCCGTGTGTTGCAATATATGCGCGTGACTAAGTTGCATTTGATGTTTATACATTTTCCGCATTTTTTTATTTTTACATTGTTTTAAAAATAAAAACTACAGCTGATAGATGGTTTTCACATTGTTTAATAATACTTCACATCATTTTCCAAAGCAGGTGTTTACAGTCACAAATCACTCCAGAATTTGTTAACAAATGCGTCTGTTTATGCAACAATGCATTTTACGTTTACACCTTCATGAAGTATTTGGAACAAACATGTTCTGACTTCTATTCGGCTAAAACAAAGGTGCGTTTATACCCACAACACTCCTCTGACGAGTTTTTTCTCATGCAGACTTTGAGAACTAAATTCCTTCTCTGAGAAAACGTCATTTGTTAGGGCGTTCTGACCTAAGACGGCTGAATTTTACCTGTGAATGTATTTAGCTATCTGGCAAGCAGTTGTGAAATAAACAGATCATGTGCAGTCTGATTGTCTTTATCACAAAACCTTATAAATCTTTCCCGGGTGATACATGACTCCTGATTGTACATGATTCATAAATAAATCATATTTTAAATTTATAAAATAATTTATATGTGACCCTGGACCACAAAATCAGTCATAAGTGTCAATTTTTTCGAAATTGAGATTTATGCATGATCTGAAAGCTGAATAAATAATCTTTCCATTAATGTATGGTTTGTTAGGATAGGACAATATTTGGCCGAGATACAACTATTTGAAAATCTAGAATCTGAGGGTGCAAAAAAAATCAAAATAGTGAGAAAATCGTCTTTAAAGTTGTCCAAATTAAGTTCTTAGCAATGCATATTACTAAATAAAAATGAAGTTTTGATATATTTATGGTAGGAAATTTACTAAATATCTTCATGGAACATGATCTTTACTTAATATCCTAATGATTTTTGGCATAAAAGAAAAATTGATAATTTTGAGCCATACAATGTATTTTTGGCTATTGCTACAAATATACCCCAGCGACTTAAGACTGCTTTTGTGGTCCAGGGTCACATATCTAAATTTGTAGACATATATATTTAAATACATATATATTTATAGTTATTAAATTATATTTAATAATTATTTATACTAAAAATGTATATACTTGCATTTTTAATTTAAATATATTTACCTATTTATTTATAAATTAATATGCTATTAAAAATTTCTGCTAAATGCATAAATGTTTAATACATTTATTTATATTTAAATGTTTTATATATATATATATATATATATAGTTTGTCTCTATTATCTCTCTATTAAAATAGTAAAATATTTATTTATTTGTTTATTTAATCTGAATTCTTACCTGTGTATGTTCTGCGTCCACAGGACTGAACAGGAAAACGCTACGAATCCATCAGTTGCTCATCTGACCTGAAAGAAAACACAAAGTAATTAGCTACAGCTGTAATACAAACAAACTCTTATATAAAAACATGATTCCTTGACCGTTTCAGAGTACATTTTCTGTAGTATACATATCTATATACTGTAATATATGTATAATATAATACTGGCTATTTGCACTTTATTTGCACACTATATGCTTAGATGCTTCTGTTTTCCATTGGCTTTGTATGAAATACTTGTAAAATGACAGTAAAGTTGAATCCAATCCAGTCTAATATTTGAACTCAGTCTTTTAAATATTCCTTCATATTCTTACTGCCAATTTTTGGTTTTTAATGACAGTCTTCATGACAATAAATTATTGCATTGCATTATGGGCTTAACGTCTCTATAAAGAGTACATGCAATAATGTGAATGAATTTGGTCCAAATGACTTATCTGAGTCGGGAGCCTAAGCACGCTAGGTTTCATAACAAAAGCAAAATCATCATTATGAAACATTACAGTAAGTGATTTATTAATCTAATGAACAGTGAGCCATAAACGGACAGAGAAAAGAAGCAGATGGAGCGGATCAGTTCTTGCATGTCCAAACAAACACCCTGTCCATCAGAAGAAAATCAAGCCTAAATTCATTTGGGCGAGAGTGATTTTCCAGCAGGAGACGCTGGATGTGAGCCGCTGTCTGGCTGTTATTTTTAGAGCGTCTTGGAGACGCGTTTAAGGACAGCCGTTCACCGCGGTCTGACCCTCTGCTCACCCTCACTCACACATCACTGCTGATTTATTTAGATCCCTCACTCTGAGTCTCTGACTGAAACAACCAGCACTTCACGTCCATTTAGTCAGTTATCCAGCAAGCAGTCATGAAATGAGTCGATCATGTGCAGTCAGACGGTCATTATCACAAAATATACCTTTTCAGGGTGATACACGACTCTTGATTGTACATGATTCCATAAATAAATCAAATATATATTTTAAAAAGTTATACATGTACATTTGCATATTAATATTTTATATTTAAATATGTACACATTTGTGATTTTATACACATATATAAATATTTCAAATAGAAATATATATATAAACTATATAAATTGTTTATTTCTATTTATCTGTTTATCTAGATTATATATAATTATTTTTATATTATTTATATTTAAATTAAAAATCTATTTAAATTTATATAATTTAAATCTATATATTTACACATTTGTATATAACTAAATAATATTGAACATTTCTGTTAAATTAATAAATGTTTAATATATTTACTTTTTATAAATATGCAAATATTTGTATATGAATATGAATGTATACGCACACATATAAATATATTAAAAAAGTTAAATTAAATTGTTATTTCAAGCTATTTATCTGTCTATATTTATATAACTTATAACTACTAATATATACAGTAATTATATATTATATATAATATTTTGTATAATTATTTTATTACTTTTAATATCTATATTTAAATTAAAAATGTAATTTATTTAAATGTATTTAAATATTTCTGCTAAACGAATAAATGTATAAATATAAATAAACATGAATTTATATATGCACATAAATATATGAATCTATTAAATATAAATTATCCATCTATATAGCTGCAGTTCAAAGTAGAGCACTTAACCCTGACCCACACACACCCTTAAAACAATAGTTCATCCACAAATGATAAGTGTTAACGTTTATGTGCCTAAATGCACACAACTACAGAGACAAACCGCAGTGCAGAATATACTAACATCACTTTCAGTGTGAAAGCACAAATAACTTCACTGGAAGCTAGTTGTGTCACTGCTGGTTAGTAGCACTGCCGAAGCGTTTTGTATCTGGGAATGTCACGGCTTACAGCGCTGAATTAACGACACCTCCTCATTCCCACATCTATCCCTCCCTACAGACCTAAAGAGAGTCCTGTGTGTGTGTGTTTGGAGGTGATGCATTAGAGCGTAATGGGAAGGAAAAGTCTCTTTCTCTCTCTCTCTCTAATTCCAGATCTCTCTGACACCTCCAGCCATTCATCACACGCTCCTCTGAGCCTGAAGCAAGAAAGAGGGAGGAGAAAAAAAAAAATCAATGGAGTCAGAGCTGCAAACAGGCCATAAAGACACCAGGAGGAAGGTACCAGCTGCAGTGCAATTGATTTCTTTAAGTAGAATAACACCTCACACACACAAACCGCCATTCATACACAGCTGCTGAAACACTTATGAACAGATCTCACAGAGCCACCTGGTTCATACAAATCACCAGAGAACGAGTTACTAATGAAATCATCTGCTGGTTACAGACATACATTAAGATTACTTTATATACTGAAAACTGAATATATACTGAAAGCTGCAAAAGTCTCTGAGACCGCAGTGAAAATCTATATATGTGACCCTGGAGCACAAAGCAGTCTTAAGTCGCTGGGGTATATTTGTAGCAATAACCAGCAATACATTGTATGGGTCAAAATTATCCATTTTTCTTTTTTGCCAAAAATCATTAGGATATTAAGTAAAGATAATGTTCCATGAAGATATTTTGTAAATTCCTTACCATAAATATATCAAAACTTCATCTTTGATTATTATTATTATTATTACTAACAACTTTAAAGGAGATTTTCTCAATATTTAGATTTTTTTGCACCCTCAGATTCCAGATTTTCAAATAGTTGTATCTCAGCCAAATATTGTCATATCCCAACAAACCATACTTCAATGGAAAGATTATTTATTTAGCTTTCAGATGATGCCTCATGATGAAATCTCAATTTTTTCAATCAAAATTACATTTACATTTATTCATTTATATATTACCAAGTGAAAGAAAAAACTGCTTGTTTCAATGCTTTAAGACACTAATCAAATATTCACAAAAACAACTTTACCAAATAGTAAGAACATTTATTTACACTATTCAACTTTATATCTCACTCAAACCGTCAGACTAAAATAAAACTATAAACTAAATAAAATTAGAATTTATATTATATTATATTATTATTTTAGAAAGTATTATATGAAAGTAATACATTTATGTTTCTAATATTATATATAATACTATACTATATATTTTAATATTAATATAACATTAATAACATATTATTATGATATAATATTGTAAAAAAAAAACCAAAAAAACTACAATATCACATCAGTAGCACAGCAGTGCATCTTCTGCAAACATTCCCGTTTTCTGTAAAAACCCAGTTTCTCTAAACGGTATAAAGAAGATAAAGCAGTGAATTACAACATCTGGCACTGTTAGCTTCCTCAGACACGCATAAACACGGCAGACACACGCCTCGTATCTTCCAGAGCATCTCAGCGGCCCACAGCAGGGAAGAGCATCTGTTCCTCGAGCTGGCAGGAGAACGGATCGGACGCCTGGAGCCAAACCTTCAGCAGATCTTTTAAAGGGGTCACTGAGACAGTCACGCTCTTGACCATTCTCACTCTTACAATCAAACATGCCATGTTTAAATGACAACATTTCACTCATATGTTGCAGTTCAGTTTCAATAAACGCCAGTCTGAAATCTCCCTATAGGTTCAGGAATGATTCAGTCACTGTTCGGTTCCTCTTCTGGATAATTGGGTCCTCGTGGAAGAGCATGACTGCAGACACTCACTCATGCTCTTATACGATCACTACTGGCTTTAGACACCAGGACTAAGAGCACAAGTATTCATTCACGTCATCAGAGTACTTCAGTGAAGACTAACTCAGAAATCATCTATCAACAGCAGTTCACTCAAAAATCAGGCTGGACTGATTACATACGCCACAAAAATCCCTTTCTGATCAGTATTTATGTCTTGATTTCAAGTAAAAATACCTACCTTTTAATACTTTAAAACAAGACGCATTTACTTGAGAGGCAAAAATGCACAGGACATACTGTCATTATTGTGTTCAGAGAATATATCACAAATAATATAAGTATTTTTTTCTTTTTACTCCACTGGCAAAAATGGCTTATAATGGCTTTTAGCTTATAGTATATGCATATTTTATTGTTATTTATGCTTGAAACAAATTACATTAAAAAAACATACATATAATTATATATTTACATTTTTATTTTAAATATTATTAAATTATTTTTTATTTTAAATTTAAATTATCTTAAATTATATATTTTATTTAAAGGTTAACTTTTTTATTTTTTAATATTATATATAATATATACAAATTTAACACACACACACACACACACATATAATATTCATATAGGCTATAAATTTATATTTTATGTTTTAATGCAATTTTGCTTCTCAAGTAAATGTATCTTTATGGATGTTCTATTTTCCAGCAGAATTAATGTGAAATAGTGAAGAAGTCTCTCTTAACTCTAAACTATAGTTCACTCATGTTCACAGACATTTGCATTTCATCAGCTTTAAACAAACTGAAGGCTTTTTACTGATCAGACCTGCTGTGCTGCTCCTGGCAGTTTAGAGCAGAACACAAATGTGGAAATAAAGCCATCGTAAACGTCAGAAACGTCCAGAGGCCTGTCATCTAATACTGTCCTGTCAGTTTCAAAGAGAGCTGAGCAATATATCATAGCCATACTGCACTGCCAATACAAGAACTACTAATAAAAATGTCACATAAAAATCTAAATGCATGATGCAACACACAGACAAAACACAGTAAAAATACACATTTGGCTTGGTCCATGTTTTCAGATTCAGAGACAACAGATAAAAAATCCAATGCAACTTCAATCAAGCCATTTTTCTGTTTTTTAAAGAAAAAATGAAAGCTAAATGCTTCAGTTTAAGAGGTCGTTTAACTGACCAGTAGCTTCAGTAGAGAAACAACATCATTAACGTGTAACGTCTACAATCAGATCCCATTACAATGAGCCTGTGTGTGTGTGTGTGTGTGTGTGTGTGCTGTGTAAACACACTGACTCTGAGAGCTTCACTAAGCTACATGCTTACAAAAGGGCATTAGCAGAGGCTAGTGAATGATTGTAGTGCATTATCATCGAGCGCAGAGCTGAGACAATGTTAACGGATAACCGTTTGACTGTGAAAGCGCAGAAGAGCCCCAGCATGACGTCTCAGAGCCGGTTAACACATCACACGCTCTCAGAGCTCAACAACTGTTTGTGCATTTTCATCCGCCTATGTTCACATGCAAATCCACGCATGCAGTGCATGTGCGCAGACTGCTCTTTTGTTGTTCGCATGTGCTGAAAATGATGCATATTTCTGTACTTTTTCCTCTTAGACGTGTAGATAAAAGGTCATTAAAATAAAATACTGTCATTTACTCAAACAAAAATTTATGCTGTATGCACTTAAATGTTATATTCATGCATTTTGCAGACAATTTTATCCAAAGCGACTTGCATACAACATTTTATTCTGTTTCAAACACAAAACTATCATATGACTTCGGTGCACAGTTCATATGGACAACAAATATGTTGTTTATTTAGCAGCTTGACAAGGTCATTATGAAGTTTTGTACAGTAAAACCCCTTTTTAATTAGTATTTATCTCTTGTTTAAAACAAGATGCATTTACCTGAGAAGCAAAAATGCTGACATTATTGTGTTCAGAGAATAGGCCTATATGGCAAACAATATTTTGGTGTTTTTTTACTCCACTGGCAAATATTGCTATTTATGATTGAAACAAAAAAAAAAAAAAAAAAGTAAAAAAGAAAATTGTATTATTAGTTTAAAAAATTACATACGCACACACACACAGATCAACATGAGGATGAGTAAATCAGAAGTTTCATTTTTGTCTGAAATATCCCTTTCATATCAGATACTCAAACGCTTATTAAAAACTAAAGGAAATCAAAACTGACTGTATTTATTATCCTGGTCTTACTGCGAATGATTCTTCAGTGACGTTGTTCATAATCTTTCATCAAAATTCTCCGTAAACCCTAATAAATTAGCAGAACTCAAATATTCTGAGGTGATCAGTTACATAAAACATCTCGTTAATAAAATCCGAGATTAAGTTTTTGATGGATATGATCAAGTCACAATTTATATTTTTCTTCCTTCAAAATCAAACCATAATATAGTAGTGATTGTATAGTAGTGCTATTATTTTAGTATCATTTTATTTTTTTATATTTTCTGTTTTCATTTTAATTTTAGTTAACGTTTTTGTCATATTTTAGATATATATTTTTATTAAGTTTTAGTTAAATTAGTTTGAGTTATTTTAGTACTTAAACTTTAAATGAAAATGAGAAATGTTGGCTTGGCAAACAGCTGAAATAAAAAATACATTTCTTTAGGTTTTATTTTATTTCAGTTAATTATATTTAATTTCAAGTAATGAAAATCTAGAGATTCAGATTTTCTATTTTATTTTCTGTTTTCATTTTAGTAATTTTATTGTGTTTATGTCATTTTTATTTATTTTTTTAATTAAGTTTAAATGTTTGTTATTCTACACTTAAACTTTAATCAAAAATGAGAAACGCCACCTAGTAAGCTAGGTTTTTATATATGAATTTTATATTTGATTTCAGTATTTTTTTTTTCACGGTTTTAGTTTTAGTGAACTAGAAGTTATTTTAGTGACCCTAAATCCTCAACTACACTTACAGTTTCTCCATATGTGACCCTGGACCACAAAACCAGTCATAAGGGTCAATTTTTAAAAATTGAGATTTATGCATCACCCGGATGCTGAATAAATAATCTTTCCATTGATGCATGGTTTGTTAGGATAGGACAGTATTTGGCTGAGATACAACTATTTGAAAATCTGGAATCTGAGGGTGCAAAAAAATCTAAATATTGAGAAAATCACCTTTAAAGTTGTCCAAATGAAGTCCTTAGCAATGCATATTACTAATTAAAAATGAAGTTTTGATATATTTACAGTAGGAAATTTACAAAATATCTTCATAGAACATGATCTTTACTTAATATCCTAATGATTTTTGGCATAAAATAAAAATCAATAATTTTGACCCATACAATGTATTGTTGGCTATTGCCACAAATATATCCCAGTGACTTAAGACTGTTTTTGTGCTCCAGGGTCACATATATGGATCTGATTTCATATCTCACATACTGATACACTATTGAAATATTCCCGACTCACCCTGATGCAGATCCAAACCGATTCCTGCTCCTCTAGAGAGAGAACTAACACTGACCAAAGCACTAAACACAAGAACCAAGTACGTATTTTACCAGCAGACCGTTCACATTTGCTGCATGAACATAGAACTGAAGTGCCATAACCAGCTATTTAAGCTGCTCATCCAATCAGAACTATCAGCAATATGACTCAGTATCATAACAATGCTTCAGCTACGGAGCTGATTTTAATCACAATAAAGCGCCTAGAATCATGAATCTTGAGAGAGATCAGTGTGAACAATCACAGGATGCCTTTGCGGTCCTGATCTCATAAGCGACTGACTTTCATCCTCCTCCTGTTTCCTTCTCCTCCCATTGCTTCATTACCTCACTTTATGAGCTTTGGCACCTCGATCATTGATCACTGAGAGACAAAAACAGCTCCACCCTTTCAGAAACACACATCTCTGGCTGTTTATTCTGTTACTCTCCGCTGTGCTTTGTCTGCAAACAGACACAGACGATCATCTCTCAGGATGAAGGAAAGTAATGGCTGTGATCTGCCAGTGTTCAGCGCACTGGAACGCTTCCATCTCATTGTGATGAGACGCAGTCAGGCGAGACGTCATCATGTCAGGGGTCTGCAGACGCTCAGGATTTGTGATGGAAGATCACAGACGTGAAGATCAAACATGTACAGAGCCACCCTGACCCTCGCACACATCTAACGACTAGCAATCGCCCTCAAAACATCACAATATATTACACCAAAAACCTCCTTCAGCGGACAGGCTGATCTACACTACCATGCACATCTCATGTATAATACAAAAATTGATTTTTAATGATGTTTAATGTTTCTGAAAGAAGTCTCTTCTGCTCACCAACGCTGCATTTTTATTTGATCAAAAATACAGTAAAAGTTGTAAAATATTCTTTTAATTTAAAATGACTTTTTCTATGTAAATATATTGTAAAATGCATTTTATTCCTGAGATGCAAATCTGAATTTACATCATTTTTTTTTAGTGTCACATGATCCTTCAGAAATAATTCTAATATGCCAGCACATTTTAAAATATATTCAAATAGGAAACCGTTCTTAATTGTAGTAATATTTCACAACATTACTGTTTTTTTTTTATTAAATAAATGCAGATTTGATGAGCAGAAAAGATTTCTTTCATAAGCATTAAAATCATAATTATTACACATATTTGACTGGTAGTGTACAGTTAATGACTATTAGATGCCATTTATTATTTATTCATTTTTTCTGAATTTATTTCAGTAGACTTTGAATTTTTTGCCTTTAAAGGGATAGTTCACCCAAAAATGAAAATTCTGTCATTATTTACTCACTCTCAAGTAGTTCCAAACCTGTATGAATTTCTTTGTTCTGCCGAACACAAAGGAAGATATTTTGAAGAAAGTTTGTAACCAGGCTGTTTTGGGGCACCATTGACTTCCATTGTAGGAAAAAAAATACTATGGAAGTCAATGGTGCCCCAGAACTGCTCTGTTTCCCACATTCTTCAGAATATCTTCCTTTGTGTTCAGCAGAACAAAGACATTTTTGGGTGAACTGTCCCTTTAAGAACAAATAGGGCATCCAAATTAAGTATAAAATACTAACAAACTATAGCTGCTAAGCCCCTAGTGTTTAAGTCAGTTTAAGTAAGACTATAAAAAGTGCTGTAAAAACTAAACTTTTCAGGAATCAGCCGTATGTTTAACTGTGAGTGTAAGTGAGGAAGCGTCTGTGTGTTTCATAACACTGCACACAATAACATCAGAGTCAAAAACACACTGACCTCTGCTCAGCAGCTGATAAGTGCTTGCTTTGCTGAGCGTTTGGTACTGACTCAGACTGAAAACACACCAGCTGCAAACAGATAAAATCCCTCTTGTTTTCAGAAGCTCAGCAGAGAGGAACAGCAAACAGCGTTACGTCACGAGACAGTGAGTAACGTCCTCATGTCACTGAGAGTTTGACTGAAACATCTGAACCCGCGGCAGTCTGTCAGACAGGTAAGATCACAGAAACAGGATCTGACATACGCAAGCGTTCACATCTCCAGTCCACAGATCATTTACTGAAGCCAACCGAGCTCATTAACATACCACTGCCCAATTTCTTGAGGACTTGGGGACATGTGGAATTGAAAAAAATAAGACATGATATAAGACAAAAAATATATTACTCTTGTAATATTACTAATGTACTATGAAAGAAAATGAATACTGTTATGTAAATATTGAAATACTATATTTAAGTATTTAATAATATTTTACAACTAATCTGTTATGAAATATTCTATTATTTCATAGTACAATAGTAATATTTAATAATAACCATCATATTATTTTTGTCATTATTATTATTATTAATGTATTATGAAAAACAATGGAATAAATTAAATATTTATTTTTTTATTAAAATACCAGTTTATAATTTTATTTTATTATACAAATAACATTTAGTGAAATATTCCACTTATTTCATAGTAGAGCAGTAAGTTTTAATAATAATAATAAGAACAACAACAACAACTATTATTATCAACGTACTATGAAATAAAACAATACTAAAAATATATTTAAATGTTTGATTTTTATTAAAATAATTATATATTTTAATATAGAACAACATTTTAAAACAACATTTTATGAAATACAATTTTAGAGTATTCATAGACTACAGTGTTTTATTATTAATAATAATTTAGTATTATTAATGTGCTATGAAATAAAAATGAAATACTAATTTCAATATTTAATATTATTTTTATTTTATTAAAATAACACTTTATATTTATTTACTTTATTAAACAAATAATATTTTATGAAATATTCCATTTACTTTAGAGTACATTAATATTACTATTAAATATTAGAATATTAATTTGTTTGTTTACAGTACAATAGAATTATTTGTCTAATCTGTACAATTAGCATTATTATAATGATACCAATAGCTAATTTTTATTTTTTAAAGCATAATTTGTCTATGATGTAAATGTGCAGTGATTACAGGATATCTCTCACAGGATGAACTCATAAAGGTCTGTTTTGTCGGTCTCTGGGTGTCCATTAGCTGTATCCGGTGCACTCAGACACGCTTGGCAATTCTTCTCAATTTTCCTCAAGGATCTGGTGTATCAAACCCATTTGGCTGAGTGCACCGAGTCACAGAGAGACACTTTCAATTCAGCCAAAGTGTGCTGATAGACTGCAGACGAGCTGCACAACTCTCACAAACAGCGCCAATCTCAAACACACATCTCATAGCCCGGGAAAATGTGAAAACATACATCTGAAAACACTGGACCAAAACACACCTGAAATGGCCAAACACATCCGTCTGATGCATGTACAGAGGACAACAATTAATAAAAGGTGGAGACGCAATGCAATCAATTTGAATATACATCTAGGGTTTTACTGTGCAAACTTTCTACAGATATAACAGCACAACAAGCTAAATTAAGCATCCAAAAAATAAAAAAAACTGAAGCTCACTAACTGACAACTAGTTAACAATTGTAACTCATCCCTAATGTAAGTGACTACAGACTAATAGAGTAACATGAATATTATGGTATTGTGTCTGTGTTCGTGCATGAAAGACAGACAGACAGACAGAGAGAAACTAAGTACAAAGTTTCTATCTAATTCATAAATATTATAATTGTTAATGTCATTCCTGAATTTAAATGAAGAATCATGATTAATGATCATCAACCATGAGCTCATTAACATATGACTGCACAATTTCGTAAGGTAAAGAATTTATTACTATTTCAGTTTAGCACTTAACTGGATTACAAAAACTGCACTTCTTTATTTGTATAATAATCATTTGAATTTTATTATTATGTATTTAATTCAATTTGTAATATTTTTTCACACTTAATCATTTTATTTGGTAACATTTCTTTTATATTTATATCAGTGCTGTCAAAAGATTAATCGTGATTAATCGCATCCAAAATAAAAGTTTTTGCTCACAAAAAATATGTGTGTACTGTGTATATTTATTATGTGTAATATATATATATATATATATATATATATATATATATATATATATATATAAATACACTCACATGCATGTATATGTTTAAGAAAAATATGTTATGTTTATATATTAAATATATTTATATATAATATAAATTATATGAACATAAATATATACATGTAAATATTTTCAAAATATATACTGTATGTGTGTGTATTTATTTATATAAACATAATAAATATACACAGTACAAACACATATATTATGTAATATATATGTCAATAATATGTATATACATTTTTTTGCAGTACAAAATGAACTAAGATAAAGGCAATTAACTAAATTCACACACATAAACTGACATTGTACTTCCCATGAAGCCAATTTTTAGCCATATTTGGTGCTTGATCAGTGCATGTATTCATGTGTCATTAAGCAAGCAAACGTCTTTAGTAAATTATTTGTATATAATTAAGCAGGATATTGTTTAGGGGGTGGTGTGTTTATGTGGCATCTGTGCAAACGGATGTGTTTTTGGATGAAGGCAGAGGTCAGTGACCTTTCCACAGATCTTAGCATTTGGTGTCTGCTAGCCATAACCTGACCTCTGTCTATGTGTGCGTGTGCGTGTGTGTGTGTGTGTGTGTGTTTGATGTAGACCGACTCGCAGGCGTCTCATCGCAGCGGAGCAAGATAGATTATCTCAACGCAGATTACACCCAAAACACAGCCAAAATAAGATCTCTCTCACCTTCTGGACGACTGTAGCCGCTTTAGTGTCTACAAACAGAGCAACGAGAGGATGTTTACCCTGGTAAAACACAACTATTTACCTTCATGTTCAATCAAAATGACATTTCCACCAGCGTTGACTTGATAAAGCCTCACAGCAGTGTGTGTAAAGACTGAAAGTAGAGTTAACAAACGAACGAACACACACGTGCTACAACACTGCTCAGTGTCAATGTGTCTTTTGTCCACATCTACAGCTGAATAGGACAGGCGTCCCCCTCGCTACACACTCTCTGGGGCCCGTCAAGGAGGACGGATAGAGCATGGCTGTAAAATCCCTCCTCAGATTCATGTCTGGTCTTCCCGTTTCTGGACAGCGAGTGCACAAACACACCAGAGATGTGATCAGAGCTTGCAACGGCTTACATCACTCCTTTCTCCGAGCAAAAGCACACTTACCAAGAATGACGACCAAGTTCGTTTTTAATTATGCATAAACCGCAATAGAACAAATAGAACATTATGCAACTCAGTACAATCACTGGTGACTAAAGTCCACTCACAGTAAAGCGGAATTTAAGGGCTGGTCAGTGACTCAACTAGAGAAAAGCAGGAAGGTTTTTGGTTCTTGCTGTTTCTGCACAGATGTCCAGGCGTGAAACAACAGCATCTTCACACACACACACACACACACACAGACTTGTTTTGCTATCCTTGTGGGGACTCTCCAAAGGCGTAATATTTTTCTGCTGTACAGACCGTATTTTCTATTGCCCTACACCAACACTACACCTAAACCTACCCCTTATAGGAAACTTTCTGCATTTTTACATTTTCAAAAAACTTCATTCTGTGTGATTTATAAGCTTGTTTACCCGTGGGGACCTCAATTTAGGTCCCCACTGTGACACAAGTCCCCATGAGTCTGTGTGTATTCAGGTTTAAGTCCCCACCGGGATATAAAAACAGATACACACACACACACACACACACACCTGCTTTAACTTTATACCCACAAAAAAAACAACAACAAAAAACAACATTTATGACTTAAAAAGTTTGCTTAAAGTGTTTTCACTTTAAGAAAACTGAGGTAACACTGTGCGTGTTACTATAACTATTATGGTACAGACAAATGCAACAACAAATCTTAACACAAAATAAACATATAAAGTACTTATTTGTGTAAATAAAAGCAGGATAGTAAAATTAGGACTAACATAACGTGCAAACATTTAACAGATGCAGTGAAAATGCGGGATTTTATGAATGGAATAAACGCGTATGTGTGTAAAATCGCCAGAACCGAGCAGAATGAATCGCCTGAATCATCCAAACATCAGTTAACGATCCGAATCGCCCGAATTAATGATCCGAATCACGGCGCATCGCGATCCCGCTTGAATCCCGCCGGACTGCACGCGAGTCCCGGTCCTGTCCAGCAGGATGGAGATGATGAACTCTTTCACTATCCAGAACCAGAAACCAGAACAAAACCATCCCGAAGCAACTGGAAAGGCTCTTACCGGTTAAATCCCGCCGGAGGAGGAGTGACAATATCCGCCGCGCTGTTGAAGTATGTTGTGTTCTCTCATGATCTCTCTGCTCCAGTGTCACATTACATCCAGCTCTTTCTATTTCCACAGACACGCTGCGGGCGCATGGAAAACACGGCATGGATTAAAACGATCCTGGATTCTGGCGGAAAACCAATCCAAATACTTCTGGGGCGTCGAGTGTACAATGACCCAAATTGTGCAAGTGTAAGCAGCAAAAAAATACAGTTTAACCACTCTATTTTTAAATGTTCTATCTTCATCATTAATTTATATATCTCATCTCAACATCTCAATGTAGCATTTAAATTAATATAAAATGTAAATAAATAAACACAATATATATGTATTTATATAATAGCCTATATATAACAATATAACATTCTAATAAGATTTTTAATACATAACATATTTTCTATTTAAAATATAAAACGACACATTCACACACACACACACACACACACACACACATATATATATATATATATATAGTAACCATAATGTAAATAAATAAAAATAGGCCTAATAATAATATTTACTTTTATGTGTAATATCACATATTCTAATATGGATATATAACATTCTAATAAATTATGTACATCAATAATATATAGTTAATATTAACTGATCTTTATATATACTAATAAATATAATAATAATGTACATAAATAATATACATTTATATTATATAACCTACATACACATCTAAAACCTTTCAAATGTTGCATCCTCTACATTAATTGAATAAATGATTTTAAAATAGCCATATAAATAGAAATTATATTTAGATGGCTGTTTTAAAATCATTTATTCAATGAATGTAGAGGATGCAACATTTGAAAGGTTTTAGATGTACATAATTTACACACACACACACACACACACACACACACACAC